>BMAO01022021.1:0-62450 GCA_019973975.1 Trichonephila clavata
TCTATCAGCAGTTCTCTCAGGAGTCTTCCTTCGTCAGCAGGCTTCTCTCTTGGGTATCTCTCGTAGGAGTCTGTCCGGAGTCTGCCCGGGAGTCCTTCTCTTTTCGAAGTCCACTCTTTTAAACTCTAGGGCGGGTTCACTCCACGCCCCTCATCAATCCCCATTGGCCGACCTCAGGGCTTTGCACCGGCACCAACGGTCTTGCACGTCATCCTTTCGTGCAGAGATGACAAAAGTCCGGTCCCTCTCAAAGGTTCCCGGTGACAAGGGCCCGGCTGACATCTGGCACTTCAAACACCTCGCCGCCGCCTGCAGAGGCGCCAGCATTCAAGACGTACAATCACTGCCCATGAATAGAAAATAATGCAGCGATGCCCGGCCCAGTGTCCGCCAGACACACCGTCGCCGACGGTCCAGCTGTCTGATCCAACACAATGCAGCTAAAGCCACGTTTTCTCCAGCTGTGAAATGTTTATGAATAGAGGCGCTTTCTCCATTGTGACGACGTCACAACTCCTTCCCCCTGAAAACGTCCATTTCACTGGACTGCTCTGGTCCAAGGTTGGATCCGTTCTTATGACTGACTCAAAGAAAGAATGTCTTAACAATGAGATCAACCAGGACAGCAATACAATAAAAAACACTCAAAAATATGATAATAAGTAAATCCAAAATTCCATAACAATTTACACACTTTACAATAAAAACTTAAATTTCAAATCTTGGATTCTTTTCTTAATGTTACATCTCGTCTTAAAAAACTTGAGTTTTAAGTGAATAAGTTAAATCCTAACATTTTATTATTATCACTATACGTTAAAACACACGTAACTACTGTACTAGACATCTATGTGCTTACACTTGGCTGAGAGACACAAAAGATTTTCAGTAACATAAATTTTTGTTTCCACCATATACACACAATACAGTAATATAGACACAAAAATACAATAAAAAGGTAAAATTAATTAATAGGAAATTTTTAAATGACTGCTTATTCCAGTCTGTTTAATCTAATGACATTTCCATGTATAACTTTCTTTAATTAAAGTAAATGATTTTTAAATTACATAAAAAAACTCTAAATACAAACATTTGGAATTATTTGAGCTAAACAACATTAATTTAAAGATAAATTTCCATCTTAGCACTTTGCACACTTTCTCACAATATTTATAACAAGTTATTCCACAATTCATTATCTTTCCCACTACAACGTTGGGTAAAATGGTAATTATGACACTATCCTTAGAAATACAATTAACCTCGTACTTCCTCAGCTCACGAAATGAACTCACTACATCTCTATTATGTACACGTAAGAAACTTTCCCACTGCTCTAATTTACCTTTGGTCGGTATGAATTCCGATCTCACACTCCTCAACCCTTCTAATACCAAGGCTAATTGCTTTACACGATTTTTCCAAATTTGCGCCAAGATGTCTATATTAGCCAATCGACGTAAAGCAAACTGCGGTAACCGTTCCAAAACCTGAGTAGTTAATTTACATCCATAAGAAGATGCGCATACGATCTTAAAACTCCTTTTTCTAATGTAAATGCCAAATGGCATTACGTATGCGGCATACTTCAGATATCTCAGCATGAGTGAACGACGAAAGTACCACTTCCACAAATCCAGTACCAGGACCCACGAGGCCGCGCTTTTCTTCTCTACAAAACCTTCTCTTTTTAACAAAGGATGAATCTTGGCTCGCGTCACCTGGTTCAAACGCCTATACTTAATACACGGGTACGAGTATCGATTCACTTCTCTAAACTTAACAACCGACAGTGTACGATTGAACTGCCCCATCTCGATTACACTCACATCCCTAGGATACCCAAACTCCTCTCCCAGAGTATTAATCAATCTCATGTTTATCCAAAAAGTTTTAATTTTAAATGGTTTTCCTCTACTTAACTGGTTATCGCTCTGGATTAAAGAAATCGTCCCGGGATCTGGAGGAAACCTTTCTTTATTTCTATCAACGGCCATTCGTAAATAGTTAATTCTATCAGGCGGTAATTTAAAGTGCAGTTGACTTTCCCATAAAACACCCCGAAAGTCAAAATCCGTAAATAGCTTTACAGGATAGGGGAATTCGGTTTCTTTCCCTATTCCCTCCGAGCTATTTTCTGTAACAAAATTTACAGATTCCGGCCTCCTACGATACAGTTTTACTAAATTTACACGATAAATTGCACTACGATCCCTTTTTCTGGGTACATCTATCTCGTAATTAAATTCTGAACTGGCCATTTTACCAGCCCCTAACCAATTCTTATCAATACCCTTTGAAATGGGGGGAATCAAATGCCTTGTTGATTTATCTCCGACATCTTTCCTAACAACGGCGCACGCGTAAATTTCTTTCCCTTTCCTCTGTTCCGCTTTTATACTAGCCATTGTAGGGTTTTGAAAACTTTTATGACCTACTGTTAGGCCCGCTCCCCTTTCAACTGAGAGTTGACTAGCCTCCTTTTCATCACTCTTAATTTCACAACTCAATGTTGCAGGGATAGTAAAACCCGTATCTACTATCAAACCTCGAGAACTTACTCCTATGTCCTCATGATTTATTACTGGCTGTGCAACCGTCCTCACAGCTGTAACACTCTTCTTAACTGCCCTTGACCCCACCTTCCTTTCAGAATCACGAATTCCAAAAATATCGACTTCTTTCCCTTTCTCAAGCCTAGACAGTTTATCCTTTTCTTTTTCTACCCCTCTCACTTCGGACGGGGGATTTACACACGTGCGTTTCACCGGGGGGTCACAAATCTCAATTCTAACTTCAGAAGGCATGGCGGTTTTTTCACTTCTATCAACATCCGGATTACTTACCGGCCTACACTTTTTAATCGGTTCACTAACTTCCCTCGACCGATTTCCTGACAAAAAACTCTCCTGTGCGCAATTCTCGACTTTATCTTCTACTTTTAGATGAGATACCCGTTTTTGTAACTTATCCCGGCGTACAGCTCTCAATCGTTCTAATTCTCTTTCCCTCATTAGTTTACGCTCTTCAAACCCCTTTAATTTAAGTTCCCATTCCTTATTTTCACGTTCACGTTCAAGGTCACGTTCCTTATTTTCACGTTCACGCTCAAGTTCCCTTTCCTTATTTTCCCGTTCCCGTTTTTCTTCCAAAATACCCTCTAACAAACAATTAGCTAATTCTTCATTATAGTATTCACTCTGACAAATTCTATTCTTAATTTCTATCTTAAGTAAAGTATTATCGGCTTCGACTCCCATTTCTTTCGCCATTTCTACTAATACGTCTTTTCTTTGCCTTAATAAGTACGCCATGATGCACTAATACACACAAAAACAAACTAAGCTTAATTGTCACAAAAATTATACAAAAACTCAACGCACACTGGAAATACACTAGACCTAGACTTAACTATAATTCACAAAAATCCTAAAACAACAGTACTCTCCACAGTAACTGTACCAATGAAACAAGTATAACTACTGTATACTTAACTATATTTGACAAAAACGCACAAATCTTAAAAGCAATACAGTACTCTACACAGTAACTGTACCCCCGAAACAAGTATAACTACTATATACTTAACTATATTTCACAAATGTGCGCAAATCTTAAAAACAGTACAGTACTCTGCACAGTAACTGTACCAACGAAACAAGTATAACTACTATATACTTAACTATATTTCACAAACAACAATATTAATAAATCGCACATTTATACATCATACAAAACTTTAAAAATCTTTCTAGTCTCTCTTTCTAGTGTTTGCTAACTTTACCTAGTACGTAAATTCTTTACTACCAAAATTTTACATACATTAATCATAACAATAATAATAATCAATTGCTGCCCCGAGTATAATCTCAAAGAAAAGACTCACCTTTCTGTTTCGAATCACTGCTCAAATCTATGGTACACCTGGACGGGAATTCACAGCACACCTGGTTGGGAATATCACACTGAATACTCTTGACTTCCTTCAAAATCAGCCGACGGAAATCAGGGTCTGTTTTCGGCTTTCCTCCGCTTGTTTCTTTCGTTGATTCACCCAACACGATTCACATACAGTAAACTGGACAGCAGGCTCTCCGGGAATTTTCCAGCAACAGGAACACACTTTAACGATAAGGATGGAGACACCACAGGAACTCAGGAGAAATTTGCGTTGTTTAAAGTTCTTTTATTTTTCTCGCACACACGGCTGGCATTTTCTCCCTTTGTTATTTCTTTTTTCTCAAAAGTTAATTTAAATAAAAAAGGATTCGGGCATTTAATTAATTAGCTAAATGCCGATCCCAGCTCGCTGCCACCAATTTAATTAGCTGTAACGTCTTGGCACACCATTGAAGATGTACGCTAAGCTAATTATTAAAAAATGCCTAGTTCGAGTCTGTCCGGGGTCTCTTCCTCCGTCCGCAGGGTTCAGTTACGGAAATCTCTTGTGGGAGTCTATCAGCAGTTCTCTCAGGAGTCTTCCTTCGTCAGCAGGCTTCTCTCTTGGGTATCTCTCGTAGGAGTCTGTCCGGAGTCTGCCCGGGAGTCCTTCTCTTTTCGAAGTCCACTCTTTTAAACTCTAGAGGCGGGTTCACTCCACGCCCCTCATCAATTTCCATTGGCCGACCTCAGGATTTTGCACCCGGCACCAACGGTCTTGCACGTCATCCATTCGTGCAGAGATGACAAAAGTCCGGTCCCTCTCAAAGGTTCCCGGCGACAAGGGCCCGGCTGACATCTGGCACTTCAAACACCTCGCCGCCGCCTGCAGAGGCGCCAGCATTCAAGACGTACAATCACTGCCCATGAATAGAAAATAATGCAGCGATGCCCGGCCCAGTGTCCGCCAGACACACCGTCGCCGACGGTCCAGCTGTCTGATCCAACACAATGCAGCTAAAGCCACGTTTTCTCCAGCTGTGGAAATGTTTATGAATAGAGGCGCTTTCTCCATTGTGACGACGTCACAATATGCTGTTGGACGATTATTTTCGTTTTTTACTATTTACTCATTTTTTAATTAAGTTAATGAATTAATATTTGAAAAAACTGTATTAACATCAAGTGTCATTCACTGCAAATTTAAAAAAAATGTATTTGAGCTTGAATGTGTGTGAATGTTCAGAAAGTATTTTATTAACGATTGAAAATTTTATTATATATATATATATATAATAAAATTTTCAATCGTTAATAAAATACTTTCGCGATCAATATATATATATATTATCCAGTTAAAACTAATTACTTGGATACATAATCGTATATTAAGGATTATAAATTACATAGTAATATTTATGATAAAGGAGATGATTTTAATTTTAACATTCTTAAAGTGCCATACTGGAATTTGAATTCATCGATATATAGAATCAATACAGTATCAAAAAAGAAATATTATTTTTATTTATATTTATCGTAACAATGCATTAGTTAGTATGATAAATCTAATATATATTTAAATTTTAATAACTTTATTGAACAATTTATTGAACAGGGATATCCTGCTAATTTTATTTACAGTTATATTTCTATAAGTTCCCAGTGAAATAACAATATGTAACAACAATAGCATTTTAATTAGTTGTACAATTAATCGATGGATGGCGCCACATGCTAAATAAATTAATAATAATATATTTTATTTAAAATTAATTTATGTCTGGGTTACACTTTCATTTTCTATAAATTTTTAAACAATATTTAGAGTTTTAAATGTATATATATATATATATATATATATACAGAGAGAGAGAGAGAGACTTAATGCTATTTTATCATAATTTAATCATTTTATGCTTTACTGATATACTCCTTTCTATAATGTGGGGAAAATGGTTATTGCTGTACTCACGTAGTAAGTTCTTTCATCTAATTGTTTTTAGCATTGATTTTAACATATACTAGTAATTATTAAAGGCTATAATTTTATCGTTTTATATTAATAGATTGTGGGTTTTTTGTAATAGTTAAACATTTCTTGATATTCCTTACTTTCGCTATGATCAAGAGTATAGGCAAATACAGGTGAAGGTTGGCTAGCTGCAAAACTTTGTTTAAACCTGCAATCCTGGTGTCTAAAGCCAGGAGTTTGCTATAGTACTACTTTGCAGGGACGTCTTAAGGTTCTTTGAGGCCCTGGGCCTAGAGAAGATTTTTTGTGGTCCTAGAACCCTATGCAAAAGTATGCCCGACCTGAGATCTTTAAAAGTACACAGTACATAGCATCATTGTCAAATCAAACAAATAAATGTGCACGTCTCACAATCTCGAAAACTTAGGAACAAACCGGCTCGACCGATGACCGCATTTCGACTAAATGAGTTGGTTGAATGATTGTTTAAGATATTAGGCCTAGGCCTAGACATGGACAACGGTCATCCCATGATGATAGTCTGACTCCTTTTGTCTGTTGACATGCAGTTTGAAATTCCCTGTTTTTCGGAGAATATGTACGGGGATAATATTTGACTATTAAAATTATCCGGGGTATGATCATATTAAGAGAGAGTCGAGAACGAAACGAGTCCCCCACCGAGGGCGAGTCCCTGGGCACGGTGATAAATACGGCTGTGTATGGTGTTATAACATAATAATAACAATATTCTGGAGTCCTAAAATTGTCTTTTCCTGGATTTATTGGTAACAATAACTTTCAACAATAAACTTAACAATCTTTTACAAATTAAACCATTACATTAATTAGACTGAAACTAAAGAGAATTCTAATAATCAAGATAAAAATCCTAGTAAACAACGGCACCTGTACGCTGAAGCCAAGAATTACGAGTAAACAACAGCAATCTAGTTATTCTGAAACCAAGTTCACGATTCAACTGAGACAGAATCCGTTACATATGGTTTCTATAGAGATAGACTACGTGGGTTCTGAGGGTGGTGTCAACTACACTCCACCCACTCAGACCACCTGGTCCATAATTCACAACATCCTGCATAAATTTTTTCATGTATTCAAGCAATTAAATTTTAAAATCAAGCATTTCTTGGCTTCTAGCACCGTTAAATTTTAAAAAATATATACAAATTAAATAAATAAATATTATTACAAATTTCAATGCACTAATAAGAAATAACACTTAAACAACAAATATAATGAAATTTAACAAAGAAAAAAGAGGTTTCATCGTATAAAATTTAAACATTGGCAAGGTAAGTATACATTATAAATTTTCTAACTTATTTTTAAGCTACTGATCAAGCTACTTATTAAGGCTTTAATTAAGCAAGAATTAAATGAATTGCACATAATTAATACTAAATTATCAAAACTTTAGAAATTTTTGTATAACAATATACACATTGAAAAAATATAAAATAGTTCAAAACACAATTTTCAAGAATCATTCTAGCTATAGCAACAACATTTAAGAACAAAATACTAGACTGCATTTGAATCAAAACAAATACACATAATAAAACAAATATTTAAAATAAAATTATTTACATTAATCAGCATTCAAAATATCATAAAAATTATGTTATTCAAGAATATAAATACTTTAGTATTTACAATGAAAACAAATTTTAATTATCAGTCCTGAATTTCTAAATTATACAACAATTGTATAGGACGTTTATTTATGGATGAATCAGTCTCGATTTTGCAAGCCCTCAGCTTGCCATCTCTACCGGGAAATACTTCAAGAATTTTTCTCAATTTCCAGAAATTTCTAGGTAATTGATCATCTTTGATCAAAACAACATCATTAACTTTAAATTGAGAAACATTTTTAAATAAGCTTGATTGAGCTGATCTTAAATTCAGCAAATACTCATTCTTCCATCTAGACCAAAAGGATCTCATTAGCTTTTCGCGATAGTTAAAAGCTTTAATTAAGCATTTTCTGGAAGAGAAATTGGAACCAAGGTGAAGTCTTACAGGTGGTAGCGAAGTGATTCGTTTTCCTGTAATAAAATGTACTGGAGTCAAAGGGATTGGTTCCTCTGTTTCGCTACCAACGTAAGTGATATGTCGAGAGTTGATCATTCCTTCAATCTCAGTTAGAACAGTTGATAACTGCTCAGAGAGAGTGATGATTTTCCTTGAGTTTTTCGAAGCGCGACTTTCATTGAATGCACCATGCGTTTATAGAAACCACCCCACCAGGCGGCTCTTTCGACGATGTAGTTCTACTTAATAGAATGAGCAGAGTAAAAGTTTTTTTACATCTGCATGGTTCAACATGCCTTAAGACGTCCCTGCTACTATGGCTAATACTTTTTACTATCTTGACTAGTTATCTTAGGTTTATAATTATTATGTGTGCATGCATGAATTTTATATATATATATATATATATATATATATATAGGGAGAGAGAAAAGATTTTGTCTTATTTTGAAAACTGTCAATATCTATTGATAAAAACTCCTTAATTGAAGTTTATGGAATATGCTCACCAAATTAAATTGTTAGAAACATAATTCGATCAAAGATTTTTCTGATTTTAAACGCTGTGAATTACAATTTCGTCCTTTAACTTCATCTTTATCAATCGACATTGAAGTTGTTGATGATAAAATATTAATAAAATTAATTGAAATCCAAAATAAAATTATTTGCTGAAGCAAAAATGTATGGAAGTTGGAAGTTCTAGATTTTTATACATGTCTATCTGCGGGTCGGTTTCTTAAAATGTTGTTCTATGTTCGGAAGCACTTATTTATGCTAGAATCTATTTCTTTAATTAAAAATTCAGAAAGATCAAGATTAACCCCGATCAACATTTAACATCAGTTTTAAAAATTGCATCAGCTCAAAATATTCACCGTTTTGATGACTTTTGAGAAAACTGCCAAATATCTTTTTAAAAGTAATATTGAAGATTGGAATGTTCTCGACAGATAGAAATTAACTTATTTAAGGCCAAGTTTAAATAGTCCTCAAAGCTTAAATTAAAATCAATGATAGTTATACTTCATCAGCGAGTCATCTATGTACTTTTGCACTCGATTATGTAAAAAATCACACATACACACACACTCACATTTATACATATATCCAATCCATTATTTTCAATAGGTTTTTGCTCGGTATTATTAACAGAAAGGGGGAAGGTTGGCTGGCTAAAAAAAAAAGTTCAACCCCACTTTTATATAGAGAAATTTTTTAAGGAAAATTTTTTTGTATACAAGCTGTCCTAAGTCAGCAATGTTGATAATACTGTAGCATCCATTCTTTTATATTTAACACTGTTATTTCAACTTTTCATATCTCCTTTTAAATTCTGTTGTCTGGTTATCTTGCAATTGCAATTCTTTTAGGTATTAATCATGTTAATTCATCTCTCTCTTGTAGAGCAATTTTGATCATATATATATATATTATATTTATATATATTATATGTATATATATGTATATATATATATATATATATATATATATATATATATATATATATATATATATATTATAAATGGAATTAAATTTATAAAAATTTTATAATTCGAATATCCCTTAATTTTTACGCAAATATTGTACAAAATGTAAAAATTTTGAACGTTTATTTTTTAAAAAATGCCTTCATTACATTAGAAATAAGTAAATTTCATGATGTACAAAATATCAGTGCTATGGATATAATATATTTTGAGAAAATGTACTTGAGTCCTAAGAAACTCATTTTTAGAATATCAAAAATAAAGATATTTTTCATCATGATGTGAAAAGGTATTTTAATAAGCATTTATTATAATCAATATGACTAATGTACATTATTTTATTAGTTTTGTATTGCTATGTGAGCTTCACAGACCCATGTTATCGACAATTCATGATACTTTTCATATAAAATGCTAATGTTTAATTTTTCAATACTTGTATACTTCACTATGAGCACTATCCTAGCATGATATTATAGAATTATATAGATTAATTCAAATTTTGCTATACAGGAAAATATGTTACTGAAATGT
Organism: Trichonephila clavata; assembly: GCA_019973975.1. NCBI lineage: Eukaryota > Metazoa > Arthropoda > Arachnida > Araneae > Nephilidae > Trichonephila > Trichonephila clavata. The sequence goes on from BMAO01022021.1 coordinate 9,940, forward strand.
CTTGATTAAACAATAAAAGAAAATCTTGTTTTTAAATTGCCTTGCTGAGTTGTTTAAAGTTAATTTAAAGGACAAAGTGCAATTCAAAATCACGTCCTCTTAAAAATGGAGAGTGGCACTTTGCTTATGACTGTTAAATTAATTTTCCCGCTTTATCTATGTAGAATTATAATGAAAAACGGCGTCAATAACAGTACCACTGTTAGTTGTCGAAACATTTCGATTAGTGTTCATTTCGAGCTTCAGTTCATCTTTCAGAAAAGCTATGAGCGGCTCAGCTTCTGGCAAACTGAAGTTAACGTTAAAATCACCACTCAAAATCATGGGAAGCGAGTGATAAGTTTTTTTTAAAGAGCAGAACCACCTTCGGTATACGGTAAAAGTACAAAATGCAGGAAATCTTTAATTTTTTTAACTGTTTGATTCGGAGAAATGTATGCGACCACCAAAATGACAAGACTTGCTGGTATGTGCTGCAGGCGGTTAGAAATTTAGAGAAAATCAAAAATACCCGTTCACTTAATTAGTTTTTTTTTAATTGAGAAATCTTTTTTAATCACATTTAAAAATATTATATTGACAGCGACAGGAATTAACCTCAAAGTATGAAAATGATAAGCACTTAAATATTTATTCAAATAATTCCATATTACTTACTCCTATTTTTTTTAAGAATGATGAGCTTTATCAAACGCTTAACAAAAAATATAATTGTTAATATATATAGTTTACACATATATAAATATATCCTCAGAGAGATTTCACACACAACGAGCCCTGAGACTTTGACATTTGAGTGTAAGAATCACAAGTTTATTCTGGAGGAAGTCTAACAAGACTTGCTGGTATGTGCGGTAGGCGGGCGTCTTAATTGCTACTAGAGTTGAACCCCGAGACGAGGCTAGCGAAGAGACACCCCAAGGCGATGAATTGGTCAAATCAAACAGAGCGTGCTTCCCCCCACTTCCTTTTACGCATTTCCACCCCTTTTCACGAAATCACTCCAACAAATATCCAGCAACCGAGAGTAAAGATGTTACACATCATTAAATAATTCATCAACAAAATCAGCGAGGTGTCTTTTATTTCTTAAAATAAAAATAATAAAAACATGCAAATTTGAAGCATTTTGAAGCCCTTGTTACCTCAAATTTTATTTCTTATTATAACTTATTTTTGAATTTTATAAGAAATGTTAATGATTCATTGTTTAAAAAATTACATGAAATAAAAGGCTAATGAGAGTTTGTATTATAATACGAAACATAGAACTTGGCATTGAGTCTAATAAATGCATAATATAATCTTTCTAAATCGCATATTATTAATTTTTCAACATTGAAACCATGCGGCCTCCAACTTAATATAAAAAAGAAAAATGGGTCCATTGTATCCTATGAGTTGGACATGTCTGTTATAGAGAAAGGGATAACCACTTCCAAGGTCAAAATCCAATGGCATTTTAGCCCTTCCCCCGAAATAACTTGCTCATGATCCATTTCTTTTTTCAGTTCTACAACAGACCCGTTATCCTTATCGTGTATTTCCTTTCACTGGGGGAAGGGGGAGATTCCTTTGAAAGGAGCTTCTGGCACAGAGCGAGAACATAAATCAAATCACCCACTCCCTACACCGTCACTTACAGAACCACCCGGTCCCCTGGTCCGGGTCAACTAAGTATCTAGGCGTCAAACTGGATGCCCACTTAAAATTTAACTTACATATCAACTACGTTAAAAATAACTTCCGGGCGATAGCGAGTAAATTCACCCCTTATTTTTCCCGGAAGTCGCCTTTGACATTAAGAAATAGAGTGCATATCTATACCTCTATAATCAGACCAGTCGCCACATACGCTTGCTCAATCTGGAGTCATGCCGCTCCCTCAACTATCAAGACCTTAGAACAATCACAGAACGTAATCATAAGGAAAATAGCAAATGCCCGGTGGTTTATGAGGAACAGAAGTCTTAGACACGCTGTACGCCTCAAAACTCTCCGGGAAACCTTCCAAAAAATATATTAACAAAAATGGGCAAATTAACAACAAAGTCAACTCAAACTAATTCCTGACAAGAGATTATGATCTCGACAGAGATCAAGTGCTCTGTTTAAATGTTCAATACCTGAAAGGAGCAGAGGTATTTATTGCCAATCTTGAAAGTCTTCAAACAAATATTTGTTTCCAGAACATCGCAGCAGTCATTGCCCTTTTGGATTCTCATGTACAGTATCTCTTGTCCACTCATGAGTGAAAGTTGTTGAAAATCACATTGAAAGGCATCTTCCCATAGCGGCATTTTCACCAGTCAATTGGATTTTTATTTTTAAAAACTAATTCTAATATTTTCACTGAATTTCAAAAAGCTTTGTTTACAGGAAAAGAAGAAATTTAATACAGAAGTAACTGCCTTGAACAAGTCAGATGTTTGAACGTATATGTAAATACAGGTGACTTTTTTCCAGTAGATAATTATATAAGGAAAATTAGAAAAGAAAACATTATTTTTAAGTAGTTTAAATTTATTTGAAGTAAAGTAAGTTTTTAATTTTATTCAAAATAATGCATTGAGGTAGAGGAATCTGAAGATCGCATGTGGCTCCTGGTGGGCGGTTTCAATTTCTAGCATTCATTGGTAAACAAACCCGCTGAGCTTTTGGCGCCAAGAAAGCGGCGCGAAATTGCTCCCACAGCACATTTTTTTAGTTACGGAGTTATTGCGAAGCAAAATTGAATTTTTAAAATTTGTAACAACGCTTCAAAAATGGCGTGAACGTCAGAATAATAAATAAGCAAATTAATATCAACTGCATTGCTATAACTGGAAGAAATATAGCGGATTTCGTTAAAATAATAAATAATAATGCTGATATATAATCAACCATATTATTAAAAATAGAAGAAACAGCCCTAATTTTATAAAGAAGAGATTATCTTTAATATTGGAGTTGACATCATAAGGATTCTTACTAACTCTCTTACTGAGTCACCATTTAGGCATGTGGATGTGGAATCCTTTCACTCACCCAAAAATCATTTTACTATAAGTTTTGGACATTCATACTTCGATGAAATGAAATTTACATTCATGCGTTACTCTACCACCGCTTACTCACCCGTTTTCATTCATTGATAAAACGTCTCTTGAAAGAATGGTTTTATTTAACCAGGTTATCACAGAATCTGTTACACGCAAAATAATGAAAATTATTGTAAATGATTAAAAATAGAATCGACTTTTGAAAAAAAAAGTACAATATATACTCATAATAGTCACACCAGAAAACTTTTACCATGAGTCACTCGAATACAAATAAAAGTCCTCCTGTGACTCTTTCATACAATTCTTATGCGATGCTTGGATTTTTGTATATTGCTATCCCAGCACTTTTGCTACTTTTGTAGATAAGTAATATGAAATTAGAATTTTCATACGTTATTTTTAGAATATTATAATGGTTACTATAAATAATATTTTATTTACTGGAGTTGAATTTCTTTGTTCTCGAATTTGCAGGAAATTTCGAGACAAAACTTAAAGGTGTATCGACTGATTTTAGCAAAATTCATATTACGTGCTGTGTTTTTGTCATTTTATAAGGAGGGGGTGGAGTTACAGAATGAAAAAAAATTAACGCGCTATGGATTAGAAGAAATTTGTATTATTATAAATAATTTCAGGATAGGAAATTCTCCTAGTTTAAATAAGTTTGTTGTTACTACTTTCATTATTTCTGAGAACCTATATTGTGACACTGTTTATAAAATAGGAGAGGGGGGATTATGACATATTGTACAGTTCGTGAATAAGGCAAGAATTTTTGAAAAATAAAGGGGTCGGCTTATATATGCGGATCCCCTAGTCTTTGAAAAAAGGTAACTTCAGAAAAGCGGTTTTTCAACATTTTTCGTTAGCCACTTGCAAGGGGTTTTCATATTTTATCTAATTCCAAGCTTTGAATATAACATTTATTTTAAAGGAAGAATATAAAGACACAGAAATCCTTCTATGTGTGTATCAGAATTTACATATTTAGAATTTATGTAACGATCGTAAAATTTAAATTTATTCATTGTGATGCCTGAATGAATAGAATCGTCGAGTAGCGAATTTCTCATCAACGTCATGAAACATAGGTCGACGATCACATGCCGTATATTAATTTCTCTAACCGCTCATTTTCCAAATAAAAAAAATGATGCAGAAGTATAACAGAAATTGTGCAAGATAACAAAATAATTTTCAAAAAAAATGTGTGGTTTGAGACAGTTTTCGGATATAACAATAACGCCATTAGCTTATTACTAAATAACAATTTGAATGGAAAATACTTAACTCATTTTACCCACTCTGCACAATTTTCTCTTACATGCGACATGTTTGAAAATTATAGGACTTTTTTTTCTATTGGGCTAACTTTGAATTTTAACCCTCTTAGCGGTTTGAACGTCTTTTTCCGCACGTCTAGAGATGCTTCGAAAACGCATCACACGTCTTTTTCTGACTTCAAGAGAGTGCTTCAAAAGCGGGTAGGCCGTGTTTTTCTGAAATCCTTTCCCCTCTTTTATGGATTAACACCATGAAAGATAATTAGGGAGGGTTGCGACGACACAATGGTCACTGACAGGAAGTTTTATGGCTCTCGGGGAACCCTGTGTTTTGACCCTGAAGCAATCGTAAAAAAGTTGGGAAGAATTTCTTTAGACCCCTTGGTGAACGAACTATAAGTTAGTGTTTGTAATTTAGCTTCATTTGAGATATTATTGCGTTTGAATTGAGCAAATTCTTTTTGTACTTTTAGCAATTTTAACTTTTTTTTTTCAAGTTTTGAAAAATGTTCCAACGCATAAATAAATTATTATATAACTCACTTTTGATTTTATATTAATTTGAAGTTTTAATAAGTTGGGACTGTAATTGCTATTTTATATAGTTGGACAAATAACTTTTTAAGTATATTCTCTTTGCTTGATTAACTCATATTATTTTCTTCATCTTAAAATGATGAAACGGAAAATTAAGTTTTTAAAATATATAAATCTCTATATAATATCTAGAACTATATTTAATTGCTTCATTTTTCTTCTCTTAACCAATGTTTTCTGTTTTTAAACCATGATTATTTCATTATAAGGTTTCAAAAAAGTTAATAAGAAACCGAACGCTTCAAAATTTAAAACCTTTTAAACTTTCCAACTACTAAAAATGAATAATTTTTAAACTTTTGCATCAAATTATTTGAAAAAATTCTTACGCTTTCATAAAAATAATAATGGAAAAACTAATTCAGATCCATTATTTTTTTTTAATTTTAAAGCCAGATGTTCAGGGCGCGTATTGTTACAATACACCAAATTATATTTGAATTAAAAAAAAAAATGCTTGAGTTTCAGTTTACTTCAGAGAAAACATGAATGAGGGGTTTTTTATACCAATTCATATTTTTAACCTTGAATATTTGAATAAATAGTAATTAAAAATATTCGGATACATTTACAGTTGACATTTACGCATATAAATAAATAAAAAGATCAATTTTAAATTTTTTTTAAACATATTTGTTTATGCAAAATTTCTAAATATTTATTTTTTTAAAGCTAACTGAAGAACAAGTAATTAAAATCTGGATATCTATTATAATTAACATTCAGAAAATATCCAGATTTTCATACAAAACTAGGAATTTTATATTAGAAATTGTATTTGAAATTTCAGAAAAAAATATTTATGTATCGTGCACATACTCAGTTAAAAATTATTTACCATAAGAACTAACAATTCTTCGAATATTAAATTAAAATTTTAACATAAGAATCTTAAGCATTTTAATGCATTTTGTAAATTGCATACAATTCGGTTAAAACTGTATGTTAAGAGCAAAAATTATGCTGAAAAATTTGATGAATATACAATAAATTTTTATGTAGAAGCAATACTGAGAAGCTAAAACACAGGAATGAAAAATTATGATCATATCTACAAGAGTTTTTGAAATATCTATTTTAAAATTCAGAAAATCTCTGCGTTAAGTTATACTTAATATTAATTAAAAAGTCAACATAAATGTAATGTAATGTTTGAAGACGCATTCATGTACTATTAAAAAAATTATAAAGGGCATTGTTGCGAATGTTAAGAATTTCATATAATTTTAAATTCAGATTTTAACAGATTGAAGCCAGATTTAACGTAGAAGAAAAAAACGAACATCTAACATACATGATGCAGTCTGCAATACATAACCTTGATAAACAGAAGACGGCATTTTCACTTGCTAGAGTAGAGCTGGTTTAGGTAGGGGTGAGCTGGGCAAAAAGTGAGGGCCCAGCGGTTTTGACGGGTGCCGCACAAGAAATTGCAGTTTTCAGGAAAAATTATAATAATTACAAATACAAAAATAAGTCTTGCAGTTTTTTCATACATTTTTATTAACACGAATTGGGGAATTGATTTCCAATATACTTTGTTGTGTTTCACAATATTTAAGGTAACAAACCATAGTCCTTCAGATATATTTGTTCTACTTTTCATTAGCCGTACTCCTATTAAAACTTGTGCTTCCGAAATACACCTTTTGTAATCTTAAGAAATTATATAAACTATAACGGTTAATTTTAATTTATGGAAATTATTAAATGTTCCTATTTAGCCATTTCCGTCCAAACAGTTTACATGAAAAAAATATTCGGATTCACCCATTCATTAGGAAATTTAATGATTCCAGCAATAAGTTTTATTTTTTACCGAATAGGATTGCGTCACTTCGGGGATACTCTAACAGAAACGTTTATATGCAATCTCGATTGTAAATTAAACATTTTCCCTTCAATTGTGTTTATTTCAGGAGGATCTTTGATTTATTTTAATCATGCAATACAAGATTTTAAAAAATTACTTTTTTCTTGTCAAACGTATTTGCTTAATAATATATATATTTGCGTATTATATTAAAATTTTGAACTACCCAAAGTTATGTTTTTGTTCCTCTAAAAACTCTTAGTATTTTAGAAATGGTCTTACAATCCGTGTACGGTTTATATGTTCTAAAATGAAAAATATATTTTTATAACTGAATTTTTGTGCCTCGTTTATAAAAATAAAATATTGCTTTGGGCCATAGCTTATAAATGTACTTAAATAAGTGGAGGAACAGTATTTTCACATAATATGAATATTTTTGACTGGAGTAAGTCAGATATTTATATTTCAGTTTCTTTACAATTTGAATAAAAGTTGTAAGCAATTTTATGAAGAGGATATTGAGTATAAACTCCTTGGCTATTTAAAAGTAAAATGTTTTATTTTGATACCCCACAGCTCACATTCTAAAATAAGACTCATTTACAATCACATGATCAGCTTTGGTGATATTTAAATTTTCAAAAATACTCTACATGTACGAAAACATTTCTTTCAAAACCATACATCACATCTCACTTTCATTCTTCACAGCAGGCATTATTTTTTTATACTCAAAAAATTAAATACAGCATTTCTGAAAGTTATTTTTTTTTTTTAAATTAATATGAATACACTGCGGAATTGTCGGTTAGCTCCACTGAGCAAAATTGTTTTAAGTGCACTGTTTTGAAAGACAAAATTAATTGGGAGAAGTTTTTCTCTCATTAGAATTTGTAATGATTGAATTGTGTGAAAGTTGTATTTATCGGTGAATTTTCCGTTTAACACTAAAGAAACAGAAAAATAAAAAATTAAATTTTAATAGAAAATGGTTAGAAATACTTTTACATTTTGAAGAAAAATATATTTCCATTAAAGTAAAAATAGAAAATTTGACTAAATTTGCTTTTTGCTCCGTCACAAATGCCTATATAAAGAAGGTATTTTTGCTTAGTACAAGTTGTTTGACTATGAAATAAAATTTAGATTTTTTCCGAAAAATTAATTTAACATAAAAACATCATTTATAGGATTAAAATATATGTAAACTAAAAGTATTGAAATCCCTCTTTATGTTACTTTAAATTTAAAATATAATTGAATAGAGGAAGATTGATTTCATTTCATAAACATAATCGTCGTATGTAACGATACTTCATTTATTCTCTTATTGTTTAAAAAGAGAGAGATATGGTCACTTTTACTCTTTTTTACATAGTTACTTTTTAAAAAACGTTACGATGTATTTGTGTTTTCTTAGTCTCATATTCCACAATAAATACAAGGTGCTTTTTCCTGGCTCAAATCATTAATCCAAAATAGTTTATTTTTTTTAATTAATTTTTTTAAAATTTTTTTTGTTTAAAATAAAGTATTTTTCAACTTTTGTAACAAGTTTCTTTCTTTCGAGTTATTATTTTTTTTAACTCTTCACTTTTATTGTGACTTAACCGATCAAACAACCACGTGGACCCGCTTTTTTCCACCCAAAATGAACGAGTTTTCTCCCGGTTTTAAAGCAACTAAGAGGCCGAACTGAGTAATAAAATTTTCCCCTGTAGACCTCCCGCTAACTTTAAAGGGAAAGGAATTAAATGTGTTGCACTTTCGAAGGAATTTTCAAAAAAGAAGTAAACGCTTCCGGAATGATTTTTCAGGACAAGGACGAACACTCAGAGGGTTTTAAGTAATTTTTTGAAGAAACGCCATACACGGATCGGCTTATATTTAGAAATACGTTTTAATTACTTCATTTTTTAAAAGAAAAAAGAAATGTGTTTCAAGCTATTTAATCCTACAATAACATTAACTTGGTAATATCTCATTATGTGTAAACACATACACACACATATATATCGTATAATCCGGCGTAAAATGTGCACTTATAACACAAAAAATAAGATCGAATTTTGCACGTTATACGCCGGATATAAAAATGATAGCTTTAAAAACAAAAAAGAGGTTAGCATAAGAAAAAATTAGGCATCTCTGGGATAACTTCTCGAATAAATTATTTCAAAACATAAGAGCATTGTACACCTACTTTCTAGTTTTTTTTTCTTAAAAAGTCGGTGCGCGTTATACACCGGGTTTTAAGCTATATATATATATATATATTCAAAATTTTTGTCGCCAATAAGTGCCCTGCTAGGATCCACCGAAGATTTCAGAAAGGATATATTAGAAATTACAAAAATAATAGAAATTAAAATTATATAAATATATGGATGCAACGCAGCATTATAAACATTGATGGCTTAGAACAGCTCTTATACATAAAATAATTTATACAAGAGTATATATAAATACACATAAGTGAGTTAATTATTGGAATTCAAAATTTTAAGGCAGTTGCACATAAATGAAAGGACATTGTGATGCCTACTCATCCAGAAAGCAATTACTTGCTCTTATAGTAACATAGAATTAAAATTTAAAAACAAACAAATAAGAAAACAAGAAAAAAAAGTAATGAAATACATCGAATACAGAAAAAAAACAAGTAATCATATGTATAAATTAGAAATATGCTTAAGTACAAATAGTAATCATTTTTTTTTTTTATTAAAAATTAAGCACACTTGCCTCAGAGTATTTTACGGAATGTTGGCTTACTGCAACTCCCACGAGGTTCAATGGAAAACACAGACAAAGTGGATCTATCTTTATTAGGAGAACGCTGTAGATTTTGAGAAGTGGTTCCAGAAGAGAGTAGAAGACTACATTTAAATTCCACGTGGTATCGAATGGTAGTTTGAACTGCGCATGCGTTCGGACCAGCCTATGGTTGAATACATGAATGTTCCTGAAAGTTCCGTGGAGAAGTTATTTTAAAATATGAGATGAAAATAAAAACAGTTTTATAATGAAATGCACGTGTTCTAAATTAAGAAAATGTTTAGATTTAAACATTTTTACCACCAACTGGTTGAAAAAGGAAAAAGAAAATATTTTTAGTTACCATGTACTTCCAAGAAGAAAAAAACTCTGGAAGTGATTCATCACTTTCACATATTTAGCTATTTTCAATATTTTTGTTTTTGTTTTAGCAAAAATAACCCCTACATTCATGAAAACATAACGATTCCCTTAAAAATAATTCCAAATTTTATATATATATATATATATATATATATATATAAGTAAGGATAATTAAATTAGATCTAAAATTAAACCCTAGACCACGTCTAAATTTTATTTTCCCGTTGCATCTTCAAGTATTAAATTTATTACCTAGTTCTGGAATGAAGAACACATGGCCTTAACAGCAGTTTACCACCCCTACCATTAATTTTTATTACCTAGTATTTCAAATATACCTCTTCAATAAGCAATGTACTTGAACAGACATCTGGCTTTTGAGTCGCCGCGGACTCTTGATTTTTAACGCGTATCCTTCTTTCTCTCTCTCTCTCTCTCTTACAAATGAGATTACAAAGTGATTTCATGGAATAAAAATGGTTAAAATAAAATGTCTTGATGTTCATTCGCAAAACACATACATACATATATATATTATAATATCCAAAATTTGAATGTTATAAAAAAATTATGAGAAAAAGGTGAAACTTTTTGATGAAATGATCATGTTTTTCTGAATGTAGCTCCTATTTTTCAAAACTGATTACAAAAGTAATGTAAATAGCTAAATATGTGAAAATGTGATAAATCACTTCTGTTTTTTTTTTAAAAAACAGGGGGGAGATTAAAAATGTTTTTTTCCTGTTTTTCAACTTTTATAATTTGTTATTTCCCTTGTTTCAACTTTTGATACCCTAAATGCTCAAATAATTGAAATTTTACTGAAAAATGTGAGGAAATATCTTAATCCTAAATATTCTGTTAATATAAAACACGAGCATTCATCAAATTGTTCACAAATTTTATAGTTTTTTTTTAAAAAACTTTTCAGGATATTGCTTTAGATTGTTAAGGGATATGTACAAGTTTCTGCTCAGTAATCTATTACGAACAGTGTATCTATAGAAACACATCATCAGGGCCGGCTCTAGCAGTTTTGCCACCCCGGACAAAAATGAAAAATTCCGCCCCTTTCCCCAAAGTAAAAAATGTAATATTACTTAAAAATATAGAAATTGTTCATAAATACACGCCTATAAAACTGGAATTGTTCATGAAAAGAAAAAGGCAGCATAACAGTATATATATATATTAGATTTGGCGCAAATTCTAAAACTGAAATAATTTTTAAAACTTCTCTATTGGACTTTCTTTTTTGCCTAAAAAAGCTTAAACTGACATTATCTCATTTGCTAGATCAAGCGAGTTTATATGTACCGATTCTCCGTCTGTCAACATCATTTCTAAATTTTTAAAGTTTTTAATTATTAGGGGTAGCTTTAAATCATACATATTTTATAAAAATTGAAAACAATTACTATGGGTACTCATTAAATTAAATTTACATTCCGAGGCATTATTACTTGATCAATTGTAAGAAAATAAATCTCTATCTTGAATTTTAATTTAGGATCTTCCTCCAGATCATCTCGTGCTTCGTAATCAAAATTAACATTTTTGTGTCCAGCTCTGTGATGTGGCTGCGTCACCTTCCAGTTAAAAGGGATATCAATCTCATCGGCATCTTCTTTTTCCGACATTTCATCAAAAGCCACATCCGATCGAAGATTATTTAAAAAAAATTTACAATTTCTTACAAGTTCCATAGCAGATGGTAGATCGTAACATTTTGTTTGCAATAGCTTGCTTATTGGATTTATGCAACATAAGATTTTATACCAAATAATGATGGAGGAAGGAACTTGAATTGTTTAACAGAATTTAAAAATCCAGAGGCCTCATCTCTTAGTTGATGATTTTAAAAAATGGAATCAAAATTTACGATAATTAAGACAAATGTGAGCCACAATTTTTTTTTTTAAATTCTGGGAACAGAAATGAAGATTGTGCAATGACTCGTTCCGGAAATGGAAGCTCTCTTATGAAAAAAATTTCGCTTCAACAATATTATTTCGATTTAATCTAAAAATAAAAATTTTCAATCCATATCTCTTAATTATAACTATAGATACGTATAAACAAAATAATTTCATTGAAATTAGAATAGCCTAGTATTTTTCAAATTCGGTCCAAATGCCGCCCTTAAAATTTGCCGCCCCGGACATGTGTCCGGTTTGTCCGGCCCTAGAGCCGTTTCTGACATCATCTAATGTTGTGGCTTGCTGGGGGCAGCTGTCTTGTCTTTTTGTTAGTTAATTTTTAAGGTAGCATTAGGCCATAACATTTTTCATTAGAATGTAGCTGCCACGCACTGGCGTGGCCGCGGTGGCCGAGTGGTCTAGGCATTGGATCATGGCTAGCATGTCATGAGTTCGATCCTAGTACCACTAAAGACCCGCCGTGTAGGGGAGAGATGCACGTTAAATCTGTCGAGAGCTCAAACGTCCTCCCGTTGGGGTGGTGTGGTAGTTAGGAGAGGGGTTGCCAGCTCAGGTGTCGTCCGCGTCACTTGACCATCGTTCAAATTTACGCGGACCGTCGCCAAAAGCCCTCGTGTTGCTAATCAGTGCGACGTTAATATTCTCTCTCTCTCGCCACACACTGGCGTAGCTAGTCTTGAGTTAGACCTGTATGTAAATGCCTCGGTGGTCCCATTTTGAGCCTCTCAATATTTAACGAGCTTTTGCTTCCATATTTTGGGGCCGATAAGTATTGGGGGCCCCGTATCATTGATACGGTGGTAGCTACGCCTCTGCAGTCACATATAGTCTATATTGAAAAAAAATTTCTTAATTTATAAATATTATGTATATTTAAAGGCAAAGACATTTCTAAAAACTTACGCAGATAAAATTTCATCCCGTTTTCATAAGTGTGTGTTTTTAATTACAGCTTATTTTAGCTTTCAGGATTTTTGGTAAAAAAGGAACACATTTCTCTTTCGCAATTCAAATTATTTTTACGCATTTTTACGAGGAATGTATCTTCTATATATATATATAGAGAGAGAGAGAGAGAAAGTTGGGTGTACCTTACAATCAATGATAAATGAGCAAATCATTCAGTAATGGAGAATTTAGTTGAAAGTCCCGAAGTGCTGGAATAAAACACAAATACATGTCTAATGAATTCTGATACATAAATTAAAAATGTCACTATTTCAAAAGTTATTTAAGTACATAATGAAAACTTTAAAAGTTTAAATTTGCCGTCAGAAATAAAGGATTAATGAAAATGTGTTATGCTCCATTATAAACCAAATTGGAAACCCAAGTTGAGATGAGTAATTTATATATTTATTTAGACAATTTCTTACAAACGAATCCTACATCAAGTTAATTAGTTATCTTAAATTCATGGTTCAGATTAATTATCATGATTATTTAGAACATACTTTTATATATATATTATTGAGAAGTTGTGCAAAATGTTTTGACAAGTTGTCCTTGACTTGTTAAACTTTTTCAAGAGTTGTCAAGAAATGTTATAAATTTATTGTTCAGTAATTTTAACAATAAAATATATAATATTTATTATTTCTATCTAATCACAAAAATTAACATCTTTTTTTAAGAAATGTTGGTAGTAAATTATTACAACTGTGTCAATCTCACTTTAAAATTGATAAAGAGTAATACAGTTTTTGTTCAAGTATTAAACTAAGGTTTCACAGTGGGTTATTAGCAAGTTTCTTATTCCCATGAAATATTTAAAATAATCAAGTATTAAAATGATAGGTTTCTGAAATTTTGCTGCAAAATTACACATTTTAAACTATCTCGTAAAAAAAATATTCCTAAAATATTATTTTGGGGAACTAATGAATCTAAGCAAGAAGGAAAAACAAAGATTTAATTTATTATCATTATTTAGAGTGATCAAATAAAATAACAGAAGATAAGAATTAACACCAAAGCAAAGTACGGCTGTATAATTTTTTATATGGAAGCAAAGCATTTAATAAATAATAATTAGCTATTTAACTTTGAAATTATGCTAGCATTTTTAACTCTTATTTGTAAATATATATCAAATAAAAAGAATCTAACTTTTTTTCTTTTTACCATATTGCTAATTGTATTGCACAGTGGTTTACACAGGGGGATAGGGGCTCGACCTCCCCCAGAGTAACAGATTTATAATTTTCACCATAGACCATTTTCACCATTACCCTTTCGTTCTTACATCTACGTGTTTTTTAGAATGTAAACCCCTCCATAAAAATTGTCTGTACACGCCGCTGATATTGCAACATGTTACTGTTCAAAATGTTCTTAATATTTAAAATTAATGTTTCATATCTATGTTATTTCTACAGACAAGTTATTGTTTTTATATTTACGTTAAATCAATGACACTTGTAATGTAGCTAGCTCTCTTAATGCTCTTGCCCCCTGCTTGTACAACCCTCTCGCTCAACTGGTTCGAAATACGATTCTTTACTTTGCGTTTGCTATCTCTAAACCTATTCAGAAGGCTTTGGAATGCAATAAAATGACCTTGAGACATACACACACACAGTGTGTTGTTGCGAAGGCTTTACTTATTTCACAGAGAAAGCTTTAAAATATATATTATGTAAAACTGTATATATGTGTGAGTGGAATCAATTGTAAGATGAGCAGTAAGGTTGAAAAAAAATTCTAAATCAATGCATTTTGAAAATTTTCTGTCTTTTAAAAAAACTGAGTTGCAGCAAAAAGAAACTCACATTTTAATGTAGTATATTAGAAGGTAAGGAAAAAATATAATTGCAAGAAAATACAAATTTTTTAAGCAAAAAAACCTTAGGGATTAAAGATTTAAGTTTTATGAATATTTTGCAGTAAATTCTAAACTTTTTGCGTAGGATAGTCCTAGGTCAGAAAGTATTAGTTTACATACAATGAAATTAAAATCCAAATAAACTGAACTGAACTCAGAAGCGTAACAGACCATGAAGGCCAAGTGCCCTTTTCAGTTTTCATGACCTTCGGCACTGAGGTACATGAACAGATGTTCCGGTCATGTGGTCAGTCTGACGCGAAACCCTCAGTGTTTAGTGCCCAAGCAAGCTTGGTACTCATTTATTGGAATACTGAAAGGCTGAGTTGACCTTGCCCATCCCGGGGTTTGAATCCCAGACCTGTGTCCTGGAAGCTCGATACGTTACTACTCAGCCGCTAGATTTAAAAATCCAAATATTTTTTGAAAATGTTTAGATGATACCATTTTGTCTTAAAACATAGCGCCTTTCTCCTTTTTTCAGAATACAGCATGTCTCAACATTAATTTATCGGCAATAAAATAATTTTAATTTCATGAATGTGATAAAATTTTAAAATCTTACCCCAGGGCAATTTATTATTTTAAGTTTTGCTTTTTAAGGTATCAATACCTTAACTCAGTGGTGCAACAGCTCATGAGGGCCAAGGCCTACTGTGCCCAACTCAGTATAAGCGACCTTGGGTCCCGAGGTGCATGAGCAGATGTTCCGGTCAGGAGTTCAGTCTGAGGCGAAAACCCCAGTGTTAAGTTCCCAAGCAAGCTTGGTACTCATTTTTGTCGACCCTCTGAAGGGAAAGAAGGCTGAGTCAACCGTGCCCAGCCCAAGGTTTCAACCTCAGACCTGTGGTGTGGAAGCGCGATGCACTAACCACTCAGCCACTGGGCTTCTAAGGTATCAATACACAATTATAAAATAACATTTAGTCAAATATACTGACGTTAAATATACATTTGATGAAACGAATTTCTTCCTAGTAATAAAATCTAATCTAAGACTTTTTTTAAAAAGTTGTAGAATGCATCTCTGAATTATAGGGTAAAAATTGGCAGTGAAGCCAATTTTCTACCGACGGCACGTTACCACGAAATTTAGAGCGTAATATTTATTCTATGAAGAGTTTCTTACTTTTCTGCGTGCAATAAAATTCATTTTAATGCAGTCAAGTTTAGAACAGTTACTAATGGTTTTAGCAAATCAGGCAAAATTTTCCATTAAATATTACAAGATACAATAAATAATGTTAAATCCACAGCCATACTTAAAAATAGTAAAGAACTCATTGAACAAATTAAAGATAAAAAGATTTCTTCAGTATATAGTTTAGATTTTGAAGATCTTTTCAACTCTATTAATACTGATGATATGATTAAAAAAAAAAAAAAATATTTTTAAAGTTACATAAAGATAATTTATTTAAAAATGTCAATTATGAAAAGATTTGGTTCTCTACTTAGAACTATGTAAATAGATTAGAACTATGTGTAATGGTAACTATTATCAACAGATTAAAGGTTTGCCACCAGGTGGCCCAGCTAGCAACTGTCTTCCCAATTTATATTTACATTTTTTATTAAAATAGCTTCATTGACAATTCAGAATATCACATTTTTCGCTATATAGATGATATAATCATTTTTTGCAAGCAAGACGAAACCTATCACTGATTTTTATCCACAATATCTTAATTTAATACAGACAAATAGTGACAACTATGAAGCGAATTTTCTTGATATAGAAATTAAATTAAAAGTTAATGATACAGTTACTAATATTTATGACAAACGAGATGATTTTAAATTCATTATTATAAAAGTACCACATTGGGAGAGTAATGTACATGTTTCTATTTACAGAAACATTGTGTTATTAATTATTTAGAACGTAATACATTTCTAGTTTCAAATAAATCAGAAAAAATATAAATAAACTATGAACATTATATAACATTATTATTATAATTACCCAATTAATTTTATTAATAGTTATCTGAATAAAGAAATTCTAAATAGTAAGGATGAAAATTCCATAGTTTATTAGTTTTTTATTACTTGAAATTTGTTATTTTTCCTAGATAGTTATAGTTAGCTCCAAATTCTAATTTTAGATAAAATTACTTATTTTCTTAATTTTTTTTAATTTAATTTTTTAAAAATGATATATAATCTTAATGTCCCTAAGATAATGGTAGTATGTTTAAAATTTTTAATAATTTATTTCTATCTTTTCATACTTTTGCTAAGTGCTACTATTCAGCCATTCCTATGCTTTGAATATGTATTTGGGTCCAGAATCTGGCAATAACTTGTTTATTGTACTCAGATTTAGCGCTGATTACGTTGACGCACGTTAAATATCATCCCATTGGTGTGATGTGGAAGTTAGGAGAGAGGAGTTCCGTCTTAAGTGTCGTCCTCGTCACTTGACCATGGAACTTACGAGTTCCGTCGCGAAAAACCTTTGTGTATCTGAAATGTGCGACGTTAATATTCACTCACTTACTTGATAGAAAGGTTAAGGCGATATGTGGTACCATCTTCACAATTTTTTTTTTAATATTTGATAGTTGGTTTTAATTGTATTTTATAAAGATTAATATTTAATAATAATTATATACAAAAATTTTTTAATTTGTTGCAAAATGTTTGTAAAATTTAAATTTTTCGAACTTTTTAAAGCATTTTTTAAATTTCTAAGGCTCTTTTAAATATGCCTCTTTTCATTAACAATTTTTTTCCAAGTACCTAATAAAATACTACATAAACTGTGCATGGGTTTTTTTTCTGCTGCTGCTCTTTAATTTTTTATTAATTTTTTCATAGTTAAACTTCCAAAAATTCTAAAAAAAAACATTAATTTTGATTTTGAAATTTTTTAGAAAAAGTACTAAACATGTTAGAGCTAATTCCATGCACAGTTTTACAAAACAATAAATTTCAAAACACCTACAAAAATTTCAAACCCATACTTCAATTTTCAATAAAGCCTTAGGGTTTTGAATAACAGTATATGTACAAAAATTCAACTTGGAGAAAAATGAGTTTGAAGTTTTCATTCCATGAATAGCATCATATAATATTCATCGAATAGTCTGAAACTTTTATGAAATGTTAATTATCTTATTTAAAACTGCTTACCATAAAAAATTGCAAAAATGTAGAACAATTAAACAGTATACTGCCATAACGAATACATAGAAGAAAACGAATGAAAGATCAATATTTCATAAAATTTTATCGTAATAATTATTAAAAAAATAAATACACACACACACACACATTTCAGAGCTAATTCCATGCTGAGAGCTAATGCGCAACATGTACAAAAGATGTTTATGCCTTTATTTTCTATTTCCATGATTTTAAAAGCCTTCGCATGTTAAATATTGTACACGAATGAAATTAAAATCAAATAGCAATTTATAAGTAAAATATATCAAAATATAAGAGCTGCAGATGTGCATTTGCTTAAATAAAGATCTTAAAATATTTTTAATAATAAAAGTGTTGAATTTCACACACATGGGATATATATATATATATCACCAAAAACAAATATATAAAAATGGGAGTGTTCTTCTATTCTTTGCGAATTAGATTTTTAATTATCTGAGTTATCAAAATGTGATTTAATATTTGTGCTTTGGGAGAATCTGTTTTGAAGTTTTAATTTCATTCATAATAATATTATAAAAAGCACGCACAATTTTTAAATCTTGACCAAATCCATTTGCTCTTCCAATAAACAATACACGAACTAGAATTTTTGCATGAATTGCACAATTATTTCTTGAAATGATTTGTTACTGCATATATAATGTCAGTCTCATTTACGCACGGTAGAAAAATAATTAATATTTTATCAAGCTCTTTTCTAGCAGATAATCGGAAATGTGGGCCTGGTAGTTGCTGTCCGGCATCAAATATTGCTCCATAACTTGATAAAAAAATGCAGGTAAAGCTTTGAAATTTTGCAGGAATGTTTATAAAGGTTTGAGGTATCAAATAAGCCAATAAAAAATTTTCGACAGTTTAATGATTTTTAGGGTACCATATCGCCTTAATATAGTATTAAAATAAAAGCGAAAATGAATTTGATCAATTTTACTTTGTTGAATGTCACTTTGGCCTTATTGTGTGCATATGGCGGCCTGCATGAAATACCTGTCGTGTGTATGTGGCCCGGCTGAAAAAAAGGCTTAGTACCCCTGAAAGTCCGCTGGCGTATACATGCGTCTATCTCAACCACCCCTGGGCTATGTATACTCCTTTCAAAGTACGAACCTTTGCATTGTGCAGCTATGAGCAAAGCTATTCTGAAGGTTTTGGAATGCACTGACTTTGACGGTATTTGTGAAAGAATTTCTTATTTCAGAGAAGGATTTAGCTATTTATGCTTTTTCTTTCCCACAATACCCCGCATAACAACGCGCACCTGTTCAAAAACCGGTGTCGAGAGTGGATAGTTAAGCTTTCTTCGGCAGTTCATTCAAATCACATTCTTTAAAACTTAAGAATCTTACCTTGTTTAATCAAGATCAATTGTTTGAATTCTCCCATTTTCACAAAAATTGCAATTTCTCTCTGACGCGCGTGAATGAACGCGTTAATGGAGTCTCACAGCTTGAAGTTTAAAATCTGTAGAAAATGAATAAGACAATAAACGCCTTAAAATAGAGGTTAGACTTTCTGGAATTTTTTCCAGCTTTTCACTAATGTAAAAACAAACAAGACATTTTAAGAAATTTTTTTTAAAAAAAAGCTATTTTGCTTAAATTATTTTGATATTGTTGTCGCGTGCTTCATACTAGGATACATACGAAAGACAGATGAACAGAAATATATACAGAATAGTATAGACTTTATTCCAAACGATGATCCCAGCATAGAACAGAAGGGGTGCGCTGCTTTCCATTCGAGATGGAAATCCATTCCAGGCAAAGGACCGACTTCTTTTCCCGAAGATACACCCGTGCCTTATTCGAGAATCGAGTTCACTCGATTACAAACCGAATGTCATAACCGCAATACTGGGTGTGGCGGCAATTATTTTGATAGGAATTGCAAAATTTGTTACCTTCCGCACCAGATTAAATTTGTATAAAACTCATAAGCATACACGTGTAAACAATGAAGATTTCGCTTGGCGGGGGATTGTAGTCTTTGTTGCACCATATCCCACCAAAATAATAACTGTAACTTTCACTTGGCCATTGCCATTTTTTCCCCACCACTTTCCGAGAATTTTAAGAACTATAGCAGCTGCTGATATATCATTTTATTTTAACATAATTTTATTATGAAGTTTGGCTAAGCTTCGAAAAACGTAAAACTTAGATAAGTGATTATAAGGGTGCTAAAGGGATCCATGATGACGAAAAGTCATTCAATATTTGACCAAAAGGAGTATTTGAGCAAAAAAGGTTGCGATAGCCTAGGGGCCAAGGTCACGGATCCATGGCTGGCGTGTCATGGCGTGGCGTGTCCAGAGGCCGATTAAGCGGCTGGCGGACCTGGCGGCCGCCAGGGGCCCCGAGCACCAAGGGGCCCCAAGCTGATAAGACTTCAGTTATAAGTTCAACGTGCAACAAAAAATCTTGTACTGATATTGCAAACCCAATGATTACCCACATTTGAATCGTATAACAAAATTAGTGTTGCCCTCATATATTACATGTAATTGCGGTTAAAATCCGTTTGTTTTTTGCTTTTTTTTTTTAAATATGTTTTCCTGAACTTTGATCTTTAATATATTTTTTCGGTTCCAAGTTTTTAAAAATTTGATCCCAGATTTCTTATATTAAAATAATGATCCCAGATCTCAGACTAGAAACAACTACCAATGTTAGTTCTTTCGAAAGAATTTAGTATTTGAAGGTTCGTGATTTATTGTTATCTGGATATTTGTGCTTATATTTTGAGAATGTGGGGAAAGAGATCGAAGCAGTGTCGGATGAAACGACATGGAGGCCCCTAGGCAGTCGAGTTCTCGGGGCCCTGTAGCCTGTTTTTGGAGCACTAACAGAAAACAGAACATGCTTTTGTGGGCCCCTAAAAAGCACGGGGCCCAACTGCCAACTCCACCTAACGAGTAATCCGGCACTGGATCGAAGTATTTTGTAAATTTAGTATCAGTTTTATTTCAGTCAGCATGACAGAAAAAGCAAAATATTTAAGGGAGATTGAAATTTTTCTAAATTGATGAATGAATCAAATAGTGAAATAGATGAAAGTTATTTTTTGGAAAAAACTGTAGAGCATCTTTGGCTATTGAAATAATTGATCACAGGGATGTTTGCATACTTTCATAAGGTCTGAATTTTGCTGGCATTTTTTAAAATTGGTCAACTTAAATTTGATTAACTTTTAAAGTTAAAATTTCAGGTAATGTGCCTCTTGTTCTTTAATTTTTTTTTATTGTCTTGGTTTCATAGGATCATTTTTACACCATTTGGTTTCATATGTTTGATTTTTGAGAAAAGCTTGTGTGTTTCTAGTTCGATAATGTTTTCCCTTCTACATTTTAAGTTTTTGTAATATAGAGAAAGGGAACTATGTACAGGGCCAGCCATGTTGGTGGTGTGGCGGATGTTGTGCGCAGGGGCCCCAGAATGGTCAAAAACTAAAATGTACTCTTGAATATGAAAACTTACAATATTCCTATCGTAAGAAATGTGAATTTTGTCGTAAACATTAATATTGTAGATCTCTGAATTTCAACAATCTGCAAACTAATTCTTGAAATCATGCAGACTTTAACGGTTCGCACTACCACAGATGAAGCATATAATAAGAATGAATTTTAAATTCGGAGAAACATTCCTGAACAACATTTCTTCTTATCAGGGGCGTAGCTATCACCGTATCAATGATACGGGCCCCCCTAGAGGCCCTGGACGTGTGTAAGCAAAAAGTCGTAAAATGTTATCAATGGTCATATTAAGAGTTCTTTTTTACGTTTATAAAATAGTATGTCACTGGCATAAAACGATATAAGTTTTCCATGTGAATTCTGAATCTCAGGAAACGCAATAAGAAAAGTTTAAAAGCTGGTAAAATTACTCAAAGTAAAGAGAAGACAAGGAGTGGTGTGATCTTTGAATGTAGGAAAAACTTCTCATTCAAAGCGGATCGACAGAAAGATCGTTTGAAGTGAAACACAGATAACACTTAGGATGGAAAAAATCCATTCAGAATGTTATATTTGCCTGTAAATGACAGTAACCCTTCGTCTATTGATTGATTGACTATAACAAACGTTGCACTTAGAAACTACAGGAAGGCTTGGCCCTTAGTCGGAATTTTTTTCAGAGATGGTCCATTGAAAGAGAGTATTATATCATATTTATCCCGGTTCTCTTTTATTTCTGTAACAACCAAGAAACTGAATGTGCATTCATGGGGAGCAAGGGCTCGATAACTGCTACCCGTTCCGAGAAAAGATAGGACCATAAGCGCCTGAAGTTTTCTGTCACCCTTCAAGTCTATAGTTAATTATTTTTTTAAGGAGTATCAATGAGTTCTTAACGTTGGTTCTCTGGGGAAAGCGGGAGGGGCGCGTTAAAGAAGAATTTCGGCACATTGGACAAAAGCACGATCGGGACAAGCACAATCAAGATTTATGACAGGCTTAATGACGAATGAAAAGAATGGGACAGAATGGCCCTGAGAAAAAGACCTCTTTTCGAAGTAAACTGAGGAAATTTTGCGTTAATTTGACTTCCGAACTAATTTCTTTTAGCTTCCTGCGCTTATACAGACAAATCGGAGAACCGTATTTAAACAACAAAAAAGGTAACAATATTTTCATTTTCAAATTCTCTTTTAAAATTTTAAGATTTAATGCGCAGGTATTTTAATCAGTGCGTAAGATCAAGTGAAAAAAATATTTTGTCGCTTTTGTGTCATTACTATTTTATTTATTTATTTATTTTTCGATTTACATACATAAATATAAATAACTACCATCAGTTTCTTAGAATATTTTTATGATTATTAACATATTTAAATTTGTTTTCGTAGCTTGAATCTTAAAACATTTTCGATTGGCATTGTTATTCAAATGAAAAAATATTATTTGCCTCTCTTATAAAAATAATTTCTTGAGTCAGTTATAAAAAGCGATAATAGTTCATTTAAAATACAAAACATTAATGAGATTTTGAGTACATTCATTAGTTATTTACCATACTTAAAAGAATCCTAACAATAACTCGAAATTGAAATAAAACGTTATTATATTTATTATGTTGATTTTTTGTTTGTAATCCTAACGTATTACGATAATTTTGTTTAGTAATATATGAGCGAATCTATAATTTCTAAATATTTCATTAAAATTGGTTCAAACTGTTAAAAGAATTTTCAAAGAAAGAAAGTATATTAAGTTTACTTAAAAATACACTTTCCTTTCTTTTTATTTAACGTGAAATAAACACATAATTCTTCTAATATACTTGAAACTGCTAAGAGAACCATTATTTTGTAAGATTAAATTTGAAAAGCACAAATTCTTTTTGTATTTATTATCACTTTAAGAGTGATTTGCTCGCGATACTTTTTTGATTAATTCTTTTGTCCAGACAACTTGAAAGGATATTCAGTGCAATCTAATAATTAAATATGTGTAACTAATTATAAAAATACATAAAAATCGTATAATTACTTTAAAATGCATAATTTCTTTAAAATATTGTCTAACATTCTGTATGCTTCTAATAAAGTTAATCAAAATTCTCTCTCTCTCTCTCTCTCTCTCTCTCTCTCATCTATAACTATATTTAAAATCTTGAAAAAAGGATACAATGCCAATACTATAGCAGGAATTTCTTATAAAGAGCATTTAATGAAATGTTTATTTTTACAGAACAATAATAAATGTTGAAAAATATAGGTACTATTTTTTAATTGCTCCTAGTTTAAAACCATTTAAAGTGGTAACAAAATATATTACAGAAATAAAAATATGATAAACACAATTTATAAAGTAGATAAGAAGAGAGGAGAGAGTGATTTCAAACAAAATAGAAATGCGAAAACTTATTCAGTATGTAGCAAGATTGTTTAATTTTGAGAAATGGAACTTTGAATGTAATTAAGATATAAATTTAGTTGAAAAATTGTAGATTTCTTTTGTGATATATTGTGGCGTTTGTCAAACAGTTTTGAGTTATCTTAGAAATTTCAAATTATTTTGGAAATGTTTTATTGTTCTGTTTAGTCACAAGTATTAAGATTTTTGAAAAAACAAACAAGTATAGTAATAATACTAAACTAGAATGTGTAAAAAACATTTGTATTCAGTTAATGTTTTATTAACTTATATTTAGAAACTTTAAAAGGAAACTTTACAAATCAAGAGTATTATAATTGTTTTTTCAGTTTTTAAAAGAAAACATTAGAATTTTTGAATGCTTACTTTTGGTTGAGACATTTTAATAATTTTGATTATAAGTAATCCGGAAGCTAAGCTACATTTTGGTCTAGAAATTAAATTATGATTTCTGTAAAGAATAAAAAAATTAAACAAAATATGTGTGTATTAAATGGGAAATTTCATACTTCTATCAGAAAATTTGAAAAAAGATGAAATGTAATTTTGTGAGAGTTTGGAGAGAAAAAATTTATTGCTCTTTAGAAATTTTAGCTAAATTTGGACTAGATATTAAAAATTGCAGGGGGGGGGGTCAATCATTTGATAATGTGTCTAATATGTCCGGGTGGTACTAAGATCTTCAGGCACGTATTAAAGAACACAGTCCAAGCGCAGTTTATATTCATTGTGCCAGTCGTTCTTTAAATTTAGTAGGAAATTTAGCAGCAGAAAGTTGTAGCGATGCAATTAAATGTGTTTTATGCTTGCACAGAAATTAATCTATTTTTTTTCTGTGTCAACCCATCGCTGGCGAATTTGAAACAAATATCTGGAAAGGAGTAAACATGCAATATCTGTGAAAAAAGTTTCAGATGCACGATAGTCAGCAAGAGCAGATGCCGTACGATCTATAAGACTTGGTTATACACACATAAAAGAGGCCCTATCTGAAATCCAAGATACAAATGAGGAGAAGAAGTTCACAATACTGGAGGCAACTTCTCTTTTGAAACATGGTAGAATGGTCATTGGGGCACATGATCTCTGATGAGGTCTTCATCCCCTATCTTGAATTTGAGGGAGCATTAAAAATTACACTTGCCATGTTTATTGAGAGGTGGGGAAAAGTATGAAAAGTTTAAAAGTTAAAAATTAAATTAAATTAAGAAAGTACATTAGATTGCGACCTGAAATAATAATAATATAAAGAAAAATTGCTGGGGCTATATATATATTTTTGTTTGCGTTGGAGTGTTTGGTAAAAGAGTGGAATACTGAGTCGACCGCGGCTAACTCCGTTGCCGGAGGCTAGCGTACAGCCAACTTAATCATTGGGTACTTTTGAAACACATGGGAAAGTATGAAACTTCCCTAATGACCGTGATTTGGGATACCATACTCCAGAAGGTGAGTGCTACTAGCAAAGCATTACAATCAGTTGGGTGTGAGCTATTAAAATGATCTACTCTACTGAAATCTTTAGAAAATTATATACAAAATCTTAGGAATGAATTTGGAAAAGTAGAACAAGAATCAACTGCTTTATCGTTGCTCTCATTTGAAAAGGAAGTTGGACAAGCTTACAGGCAGCGAGAGAGAAAACTTATTTTCTGTGAAACTAAAGAAGGTCATGAATTTGAAAATCAGGAACATTTCTTGTTCAACTCATTCTATGCCATATGCGATAAGGACAAATGCAGAACTATCCCGAAGAGCTGGAATATATGTAACTGTTATAGAACCCTTTTTTGTATTTTTGACGAGAGGTTTTCTGAAATTAAGAAGAAAGCTGTTCAAAAATTAAAGGATATTTACAAAGACGATATTGAATCGCTTAATTTTGACGTTGAATTGGATCAGTTTTTGCTATTTTTAAAAGAAAACAAAGATACTATGAACACTCCAATAGAAATTTATCGATTTGCAAAAGAAATGGTCTCAACTTTCCCTAATGTCGAGATACTTTTAAAAATATTTTTAACTATACCGATATCAAGTACATCAAGCGAGAGATCTTTTTCGGTTTTATGGCGTGTTAAAAATTATTTAAGAAGTAGTATGGGAGAAGACAAACTGAACAGCATGGCCATTTTATACAAAGAACAAGATGTTTTGGACCAAATAGATACTGCAAAAATAATCGATGAATTTGCCCAAGAAAAATCAAGACATAAAGTTGTGTAGCAAAATTTTAAGCTTTTAAGTAAGGGTTTTTTTTTAATTCTTTAAAATAAAGTTAAAAGTTTTTTTTGAGCCGTTAATTTTTTTTATAGCTATACATTTTATTTTGAGAATTTAAGGTCAGCGAATATTTTCGACTCTTTAGCCCAGGGGGCCCCAAACCTTTTACCGCCAGGGGCCTCCAACTAGCTCAATCCGCCTCTGGGCGTGTCATGAGTTTAAGCTGTTTCCCGTAGAAGACCCGTCGTGTAGAGGAAGCCACTGCACGTTAAATCTGTCGAGCCTTAAAGTCCTCCCGTTAGTGTGGTGTGGAAGTTAGGAGAGGGAGGGCCAGCTTAGATGCCGTCTTCGTAATTAACCATGGCTTAAAATTACGAGGTCCATCACCAACAGCACTCGTGCAGCTTTATAGAGTGACGTTAATATAACTCTTCCTCATTTGAGCAGAAAAAGTACTTTCCAAGATAAAGTCCTAAGCCCGTTACAATGTTACATCTTTTAAAAGGCTCCACATATCTATCGAAAAGGATGTGGGAGAGTTCGGCTCTGGGAATAAGAAAAAGAGCAAAAAGATTTTAAAATAAAATCTCCAACTCTGATTTACTTTTCGTGCGAAACACATTTTCAAACAAAAAAATGTCTTATTTTTCATGAAAATTTGCAGCATTGCAATTTGTACATCTGTTTATTATACAATGTTTTTTAAATTTCAAAATATTTCATAAATTATTAATTTTTTTTATTGTAACATATAAAAGAACAGTTCATTTAGCATTACGGTATAGGAGAAAAATGCGAATCACATTTTATAAGAGAAAAAATAAGTAAACTGATAAAAAAATAAGTAGTATGAAAAAAAAGGTAGTATATGATAGGCTATCTATAGAACAGCGAAGCTACAGCATTATATTAATGTTGAAAAATATTTATCTGAAAAAATGTTCGAAATCTCAGTCTGATTCTTCAACGTTACGCGTGTTATATTAACGGCGCGCAATAAAGCAACACTAGAGCTATTGGAGATGGTCCTCGTAATTTTAAATCTCTGTCAAGTGACGAGGATGACATCTGGTCTAACCACCATACCAATGGGAGGAGACGCTCTGCCACAAGAAATTTAACATGCATCGGTTCCTTCTACAAGGCGGGTATACAGCGGCACTAGAACATGAACTTGCAGAACTCTGCCTACGAGTTCGTGCCCATAATCACAAGGTTATTGCATCCAATTTAATGTTACGCGATGATGACCTTAAGTTATTCTTTTCGATTGATACAAACTAATTGTAATTTTGCTTTATTGTTCATCGCAGAGCGAGTGAATGAGCGAATACTAACGTCGCATTGTTCTAGTTACTCGAGGGCTTTTGGCGACGGACCTCGTAATTTTAAACCATGGTCAAGTGACGAGGACGACACCTGAGTTGGCACCACCTCTCCTGACTACCACACCAATGGGATGCTGCTTGAGCTCTTGACAGATTTAACGTGCATCGCCCCCTGCATAGAGGGTCTTCATCGGTACGAGACTCGAATTCATGACACGCCGGCCACGAGTTCATTACCTTGACCACTAGGCCACCACGGCCACATTTTTCATCGCAAAAGTAGAGAGAAAAAAGGCAAAAAAAAAGGCTTTCCTCAAGACATGTATAATTTATGAATTAATATTTGAAAAAAATGTATTAACAACAAGTGATCCACTACAAGTTTAAAAAAATGTATTTGAATTTGAATGGATGAGAATAGAAAGTATTTTATTAACGATTGAAAATTTGAACAACACACACACACATATATAGGGAGAGAGTGAAATGTTGTATGTTGAGAAAAACTCAATTTGGTTTAAAAGCCTGCAGCAACATTGTAGGTGCATATTGTAATATTTATATCCAATGTCAGAAGGGCTGCTTATGGCCGTCGTAGCCTAGTGGTCAAGGTAACGGACTCGTGGCTGGCTTGTCAGGAGTTCAAACCCAGCATCATTGAAGATCCACCGTGTAGGGGAGTGGTGCACATTAAATACGTCGAGAGCTCAAACGTCCTCCCGTTGGTGTGGTAGTTAGGAGAGGGATGTAGCCAGCTCAGGTGTCGTCCTCGTCACTTGACCATGGCTCAAAATTACGAGGTCCGTCACCAAAAGCCCTCGTGTAGCTGAACAGTGTGATGTTAATATTCACTAACTCACTCAGAAGAGCTGCTTGGCCTGCATCAAGCCCAGAATTACTCCAAAGCAAAATATGTAAAACATGTGCATCAAACCCTTGTACCATGTAATAACAAAAGTAAATGAAAAAAAAGATAAATTTAAGCATATTTGTTGTTCAAATAACCTTAGCAGATAAATCTTCATAAAGTTATAGTTAGAAGAAAAATAAGGAAGGATTTATTACTAGAAGTGTATTTGTGTGAAAGTTAATCCTTTTTTTTTCCTCATACATCAATCTAAAATGGATATCTGTAGTTGAAAAAAAAATAGTGGCATATTTTTTTTCAAACGTTTTTCAACCAAAAGTTGATAATTTATCTTTGTCAGGCGCGTTAATTCAATTAATTTTAATGTGAACAAAATCTTTAATTAAATATTTTGTACTGAAGAGTCAATGACATGTTTTTTTTTTCACATCTTATCAATCAATTATTTTTTAACTACCTTCTAAATACAGACAGTAAAATTTTGAATAAGTCTTCCTTCACACGCTGTAAATTACATTTTCGAAGAAACTTTTGAAAAAATATTCACAAACCTGGATAAAGTTTTTAAAAAGTCAAATTTTTAGGAAAATTAATTATCTGAAGATAAAAAGAACAATGATCAAAACATAATTCCTAAATAAAATTTAAAAATAAATTGTTTCATCGTAGAAATCGTAAAATTATTAATGAAATGGTATTAGGTGTTAAAAAATTTACGGTTTAATCTCCTAATTGTAATAAAAATATTATTACATATTTTAATATTGCATGAAAATGTTTTAATGTTTTGAAAATATCTGACTGACTAAAAATTTATTATGACACGCGCTTCAACAATAACTTAACTTTTTATTTTAAGTGAGTGAGTACAGAAAGATTGTGTCTTTAGATAAATCTCCTAACGTTTTTTTTATGGCATACCTTTAAAAGGAAAATAATTATAAGTACTCCCATTATATTGTAATTTTCAATAAACTCTACTTTAGAAATAAAAATTATTCGAACATTGAAGCCTTAAATAGATAATTATAGGTAGATTTTTTTTAACATTGAAGACTAAGGCCAGTTTTACAAAAAGTAGATTTTACCAGTTTTATGCCTAGCTACTCTTTCCACATTCTGTTAAAAATACAGAGCGAAACCCTGTGGAATATAAAATTGTGAATGAAGTTCACAAAATACCATAAATAAAAAGTGACATGACTAAAGAAGTATTAGAAAATGCTTAAGGTATCCGACTACCCTAAAACTGTGAATTTTGCAAAAATTGACAAATTTTTTTATGATATTATTTTATGGGCCATCTTATTAGCTTTATAAAAATACCAAGTTTATCATTTTCCGTTTATTAGAACAAAAACTACAAGTGCTTTAGTAAAAGCAGATTCCATTACTTTAAGCAAGATGTCATACTTTAAAACGCGTTTTACTCAAATGTGATTTTTTGAAAATAATCAAACGCGATTGCTAAAAAAGTTTTGAACATAATTAACTGAAATTTTTTCTGTAAGTTCTGTATAATAGTAGAATTGTTTTAACTTTCAGATTTATCCATCACTGTTTTACTACAAAACTTAAAGTCCCTTATGTGAATATAATCACTGTCTTTTTAAGCATTTTCATATAGTAACCGTGATAAAGTGCTCTAGTTTTTGTAGAAAAAAATATTTCTTATCCTGAGGTCATTTCAAAATTGAATAATATAGCAACACATTAGATTGAAAAAATTGAAAATTTGTTCATAAACCTTTGGTGCAGAATCGGCCGCGTTTATGCTATTTTTTGTCAATTTTTACCTATTTTTTCCCATTTTAGTAATAATAATTTCTTTTTCTGTTCTTAATTTTAGCACATTTTTCTTAAAATGCACTAAACAAATCTAAATATAACAAAAAAATCCCCATACCTCCTTTTTTTAAAAAAAAAAGTTGTCGCAACCAGTCGGATACTTTAACTCTTTCTAGAACTAAAGATTAACAAACCAGTTACTGCCATATTCAGTGATTCAAATACAAATTCAAAGTTTTAAAAATAAATGTAGGTTGGTAGCATTATCAATAAATCATGGGCTTACTTCAGCGTATCCCCAAGGGTTGTTCTGCATACCCCCTGAAGTAAGCCTACTACGTTTTAAAGATCAATGTCTTAGACAAATATAAAGAGTTTTCAAACAGTTGATGATTGTTTTCTGGCTATCTGTGGAGCAGTATTTGTTGAGGGGAGGGGAGGGGAGGGGGGAGGCATGAATTCTAGGAATCCCTCCTCTATGAATTTTCTGGTAAAAGCAGTATCCTCCTTGAAATGTTTCTTTGTGAAAAAATCTCATAAATCACATAGATGGTTTGTCTTGACCAGAGGTCTTCACACACAAATGGTGCTCCACGAAGCATAATCAGGGTATCTACGAGTCAAAATGAAAATCCAGCTGCCCATCCGGTATAGTGAAACTGTCTGCGGTGCCGTAGGGACTGGGTTCGAATCCCAGAGAAGGCATGGATGTTTGTGTTGTAATCCTTTCTTCTGTCTGTGCTGTATGCCCCCGTGTTATACATTGCGTGGTGCACGGGGTTTATAAATGTTAAAAAAAAAATGAAAATCCAAACAGGTCCCATGTCTCATGGGAAAACTATTCACTAACTCGCGTATGTGAATAGAATTTTTTTAACTCACTCAAAAAAATAAAAAATAAATTAAAAAAAAGTATGATATACACTAAAAGAAAAGTAATGAAAAGTGGGTAATAAAATGTTCTATATGCAAAATAATGTATCTAAAAAAGCTGTGAATAAATGTGGTGTTATGACACGGAGTTCTAGGGGTATTCACATTGATTACACTGTTTTTAACTAATACTAACGTTTAATGTGGACAATTACAGTACTACACTCTACTATACAGATATATTATTGACAGCGTTTCGATTACTTCTCGTATTCAACAATAGTTTCTCAGTTTCTTCACTTAACAATTATCACACCACGGTTCACAACGGTGTATGGCATTCAGATGATGGATGTGTCACCTTCACGTGACTGTCCTTCCAGCATCGGGCCACTTGGTCCCTACACGGCCAGTTAGATCCCGGTTGCTTTCCTTTTTTCTTAGCAGCGTTGGCTCTGACCTCCTCGTCGAGACCTCTCGCTCGCTAATCTCCCTCTAGTCAGTTCGCTCGCTGGTGGCTCGCGTCGCCAGCGCCCTCTATAGTGCCGTCTATGTGGAAATTCCCACATAAATATATTTTGGAACGAAAATTCTTTAAAAAGTATTTGATATTTTCAAAATATGAGTGATGATTTTCTTTCGAAATTAAAATAATAATGACAGAAATAAAAAATTAATGGATTTAGGATAAATATGATATTTGAAATTTCTAAAATAGATTCTGCCTTGACATTTACTAGAACTTCTGCATCGATTATAAATGTGTAAATTTTCTCACAATTAGAAATAATTATATTCTCTAGAATTGTTGAAAAAAGAAATTATTCATACTAAGATATTTACGTCTTTTATTAGTAAAATTATATAATTCACTTTCGTATTTAAAAGGCTATAGCTCATTGCTTAGGGGGGAAAATACTGGAACTTAATTAAACTAATTTAAACAAAGCTTTTTATTTAATTTTGAAATAATAACAATTTAAAAGGTGAATGGGGAATCGTTGAAAACTATTGATCAAACTACATCGATAATATTTTTACAAAAACATAGGCCTTCCGGAGGAAATGAAATATTTTACGAAGTGTGTGCTGATATCTTAAAAGTAACACCGTACTGACACACTTTCAAGTCATTTCCTGTTCTGGCAAGATTGGACACGTATAAAGGCTTCCACTTGCATCTTAAATGATGAAAAGGGTTGGTCATCTACGTCATATCGACATGCAATCAAAGAACTGTAAGAAGCTCTATACCCCTCAACTCATCACAAACAGGAAGCATGTCCCACAACTCTACGTCATATCGACATCCAATTTAGAGAACTGCAAGAAGCTCGATCCACTTCAACTCATCACGATAAGGAAGCATGTCCTCCAACTCTACGTCATATCGACATTCAATCAGAGAAGAAGCTGAATACTCCTCAACAGTTCAAATGGTGTGCGCGTAATGGTCCTCCCTCGTCGTCTAACCGGTTGAGAGGGGAAGGGGGAAGGAAGCCCTTTTGTTGAACAATGGTTCCGATGGGGGAGTTTGATCGACAGATGACACATTCCTTTTATTGTACTCGCTGCAGACCTGCTATGCCTATGCTGCTGACCAACTGTTTTAATGCAATTACTCATGTCTGACACGGGTGATCTTGTATCTCGCGTTATTTTATTTGGAATAACCGTTTGAGATCCTTTCAATGAAAAATAGACTGACTTGTGGCATCGTGAGCCTCAAAATTAACTTAGTTTCTTGAAGGATCACACAGCTTTTTTCCAGAAGGATATTTATTTCAAATTAATGAAAAAAATTAAACTCATTATTAATTATTCTTATCTTTACTGCCTTTCGCTGAAGAAAATTTCAAGTCTGAATCAGTGTTTGTAAATTTTCAGATGATTGTTCCCCGGGTGTGGCTGCCGCCGCAACCCCTTTCGCTGGTATCACCCAAGATCAATCACTGGAGCCCCTGCCTCACAGACTCCGCCACACGGCTTGGTTCAAGCAGTTCCTTGATCTCTTGGACGCGCTGCCCCCGCAATCTTTTTCACTTGTGTTCAAAGAAGATCCCTTTCACCTTCTGAACCACCTCGTTAAACCCCCTGGGCTTGTCTCTTTTACTCCCCAATAATTTCTGACTGGCAAACGTCGCGAGTGTGGACTCTGCATTCTTTATCTTGGACCCAACTTCATTGGTTCTTGAGACAACAGGCCATCGCAAAGGAAATCAACTACGTCACCGTACCTCATACACCATATGGAAGATTTATGAATCGACCTGTCACTTTTACACTTGGAATACCCTCCAGAGTATGTCTTTCTTACAACAACAGGAAGACATTAATATTTCGTGGCCCACATGCGCGAAGGAACGATATAATGGATAAAGTGTTCAACAGGAGTGTCCTTTCTGTAAATCATTATAATTAAAAAAATCTGAGTGTCGTAGAAGAAAGAGGTGTGGTAACATCAAAGCCACTTCAAGAATTGGCTCTACATATGTTTTGCTCGCAGACGTGGAAGAATACGCGGTCTGTTTACGAAGAATTCAATAAATCATCTGGTATTTCTGCTCACCTTCATGCTTCAAAATTGACAACTATTGTCGTAAAGGGTTCGTCTAATGAGGCAACGCTACAGAGAGAGACTAAATTATAATTAAACTTATTTACCGCAGATGGTACCTCTATGCAGTATTTTCATTGTGTGAACCACGTAGTGCATTCATTTCGGTGATTTACTATAAGTTTGCTAGAAATCCTTTGATATATATAACAATTGGTGTGGAAAAGGTAATATATCCATTTTTATTGCGTTAAATATCCTAAAAGAAAACAGTCAACTATAAATTAAGTTTTACAAAAAGTGTTTTTGTAACTTGTTCAGGAAAAGTTATCTGATAATGAGTGACTCTGGTGATTTTGAATATGCTTCAAGGTATATCATACAAAACTGAATTTTAAGCCATTCTTATGCTTGTAAGTATAACAGTTTGATTTCATTTGATTTCAATATTTTGAAATTCAAAATAAACATGTAAATCAAAGCGTTTATACTTTGTATAATAATTTTTTTATAATTTTTACCCGCTTCCCCACTCTTTTTAGTTACCTCTTCCCACTGAAGTAGCAAAAAATAGCTTACACTATACCTATGTAATCAAAAGGAAAGAAAAAGAAAGAAAAACTGAATAATTTTTTACTGCAAGCACCACTTAGCCACTCCCCCTTTCCACGTTCGTTCCACCAATCAGGTATCTTCCTATCCACACAGGACTGCTACTTTCGTCATGCACTAAAAGACACTCTGATATGGGATGGAAGCTAGATTCGCGAGCCAATTGCCCAGTGATGTCAAATGTATCACATATATATTTTAATCTACTTAAATTATTTTTTAATGTATTCACACATTTAATTGTGTATGTGCGGAATGCCCCCCCCCCAAAAAACACTTTGTAGTTCTAAGAGTTTTGAAAGTCGATAAAGTTTAAAGACCACTGGGCTACACCAGTGGTCTTCAAACTTTAATAATGAATAATAATAATGATAATAAAATCTTATCAATTGGAATCTAAATGAGCCAGATTTGTTGATTATAGGAAAAAAGTGATAATTTTGGTAATTTCTTTACAATATCTTCTTTATTTTTTACGAAAAATGTATGCTTTTTTTCTTTCATATTTTCAACAGACACTGACAATTAACGTAATCAATGACATTTACAGGTTGAAATGAAATAACATTTAAAACCTCTCAATGCATGCTTGTCTAAAGTGCGGCCAAAAAGCTTTTAAAATGCGGCCCAAACGAAAATTATGAAAATATTTAAATTTACACATTTTTATTAAAAAAAATTAATGTTTGCAATATTTTTCATATACAATCGATAGCCCCTGCCACGATTGATAAAAATAGGGAACTCGGTAAAATGGTTAATAGTGAAGCCGTCGCTGTCGGCAATACGATCTTGATGGCATATCATTGTATTGTACGTCAGGGCAATTTATGTGGAAAAATTTTAAAAATGGAGACTGTATTCAGCATTGTTATAAAAACCATTAACTTTATAAGAGCAAAAGGACGTTATCATAGACAATTTCAAGAGTTTCTTAAGGTAATGGGTGCTGAATTTCCTGATATTATTTATTATACAGAAGTAAGATGCTCACAGTAAGGGGAAAATGCTCAAAAGATTTTACGATTTGAGAACTGAAATACAATTATTTATGAAAACAAAAGGGAAACCTGTGACTGAATTTGAAGAAGACTGGGTTTTAGGTTTAGCGTTTTTAATAGACTTAACAGAACATTTGAATGATTTAAATTTGAGACTCCAAGGAAACAATCAATTTATTAATATAACATGTTCAAAACAATAACAGCGTTTTAAAGAAAGTTAAAATTTTGGCACAATCAAATAAAAGTAAAAGATTTGACACATTTCACTTCTTTGGCTGCACATGAAACAATAAGTTGCACAAAATATGTAAAATATGCTGCATTAATTTTCTATTTAATTCAAATGTTTGAAAGATTTCAAGATTTTCGAAAAAATGAAGAGTATTTCAGTATATTTTCTATCTATTTAATACTAAAAGCACTTGAATAGGCTGCAGCACCAGCATTTTTAATAGCATCTTCTGCTGAACCATCTGTGCATACATGGAACCATTTGCCAAGAGGAATAAAAATTTGGGAATGTTTCTTTATACTGGAATTTCATAAATATTATCTACCCCGCGCTAAAATCCTCATTTTCACAATCATGCTTTATTAATGTCTTCAACTTTTGGCAGTACCAATATTTGTGAACAATTATTTTCAAGAATGAAGCATACAAAAAACAAAAATAGGACAAACATCTTGTAAATGCACTAATTGTAACTTCGTCTATTGAACCTGATATCGAATAACACAAAAGCAAATTCAGCCATCTCATTAACTTAATTTTTCTCCATCTTTATGAAATCCAAACTAAATGTAAATCGAACTTTTGCAAATTTAAAATAAATATGTACCTATCCATGTCTAATTCAATTTAAAGAAATTTATAATAAAAAGAAGTTAAAATTTATTTGAATAAAATTACATAGAGTTAATTTTTATCTCAATTTGTTAAAAAAAAATATTGTATGTGAGGCTCAGACAAAAATTGTTTTTGCAATGCAGCCCACAAGCATTCATAGTTTAGACACCCATGTCTTAATGGCAGGTTGTTAGAATGGTTACTATTGTAAGGCGTCGTATTTTGAACAAAGAAATACGCACCCAAAGGGTAGCTATTATACTGGGTTGGTGCACAAACTTAAATCAAATCACCCACTCCCTACACCGTCACTTGGCGGAGTTGGAAGACTGGTACGACAAATGGAAAATCGCACTGAATCCAATAAAGACCGAAGCAGTCTTCTTCTCCGCCAACAGAAAATTCAAGAATCCACCGATTATACACATACAGAACCACCCGGTCCCCTGGTCCGTGTCAACTAAGGATCTAGGCGTCAAACTGGACGCCCACTTAAATTTTAACTTGCATATAAAATACATTAAAAATAACTTCCGGGCGATAGCGAGTAAATTCACCCCTTATTTTTCCCGGAAGTCGCCTTTGACATTAAGAAATAGAGTGCTTATCTATACCTCTATAATCAGACCAGTCGCCACATACGCTTGCCCGATCTGGAGTCATGCCGCTCCCGCAAATATCAAGATCTTAGAGCAGTCACAGAATGTAATAATAAGAAAAATAACTAATGCCCGGTGGTTTATGAGGAACAGAAGTCTTAGACACGCTGTACGCCTCAAAACTCTCCGGGAAACCTTCCAAAAAATAGCAAAAAGATTCTTTAATAATATAGATAATGCAAAAAACACTTCTGTAAAACAGATTGAAAAATATACTCCTGATCCCAACTTCAATAGACCCCGAAATATTGCGGGAATATATCGTTGGCAACTTTTGACTGGAGCACCTAGTCCTGTCGGACTCTAATCTCCTTTCAGGGTTTTTTAGATGACTGTATAGAATTCTACCAATGCCCATTTTAAGAAAATATTTGAAATTTGGAATTAATGAATAATAGAGATAAGTTAAAATTAATAAATGTGGGGGTAATGTAAAAAATAGAAGAGGCCCTTTAAAAGGGCCCGAAAAGTCGAGTGATGAGAAACTAAAAGTAGGCGGGGCTAGCCCAACCAATCGGGATGCAGCAAAAACCGTAGTTCTGATGCGCGTGAAAAACTAAGTGGAATAATTTAAGAATAAAAAATAGGAAGAATTAATTAAAATCTGGGTTGACCAAAATGTCTCTTGGCCTTCTGACTGAGAAATGGGGGTAATAGGGGGTGATATCTTTTATAGATGGGTTATCGTGGTTATCGATGCTATTGAAAAAGTTAATCGCTAGTTTACGAATAGTTTGTCTGATGGTGGGGATACTGCACGCTGATCTGAGATCAACATTTCTCATGTACCAGCGGGCATCTAGAATTTGTCTTAGAATTACGTTTTGTGAACATTCAATTCTATTGATGTTGATTTTTGCTGCATGGCCCCAGATTGGGGAGGCATAAGTTAGTAGCGGTTTCAGAATCAGAGTGTAGATAAGCAGTTTATTATGTCTATTTAATTTAGACTTTCTCGAAATTAGGGGATATAGAGTATGCGCGGCAGTTTTAAATTTATCTCTTATGTGTGCAACATGTTGTCTAAAAGTGAGGTTTTTATCAATGATGACACCAAGATACTTGGTGTGCTGAGACCAGGGAATTCTTTCATTTTGCAGAGTGATTTCAGGTGGGGGTTTTCTATTTGAAAAGAAAATAGCTTCGGTTTTAGATGTATTGAGCGCGATCTTCCAGACGGAGAACCAGATCTCAAGGTGAGCAATGTGTTCGTTGATGTTATCTGTAAGTGTGTTTAGGTTCCTGTGTCGTGAGAGTATGGCTGTATCATCTGCGTACATGCAAATTATGGTATTAGTACATTTTATGATGGGATGTTGAGAGACGAGGTCGGAACCCGTGCTGCTCCGGGATGAGGATATTCTGGGAAATTAGATGGTCATTTAGTCTGGCTAAAATAATTTTTTCAGCCAGTTTACTAAGAATCGGAAGAAGGGAGATTGGTCGGTACGAGTCTGAAGCTGTTGGGTCTTTCCCAGGTTTCAGAATAGGAACTACAACTGCAGTTTTCCAAGCATCAGGGAAGTAATTGAGATTTAACATGTTAGTAATTAAGTTGGTAATTTTGAAAATAGTTAGAAGGGGTAGGTTTTTAAGCATTTTGTTAGTAATCCCGTCTCTACCTGGTGATTTTTTAATTTTTATCTTTTTAATGAATCCAATAATTTCAGAAGGTAGAGGGGGGGGGAGGAGATCAGAGTTATTATTGTTAGTAGCGAAGTACGCATCAACAATGTTTGTAATTACTTCATCTTTGTGTGGGTTCTGTATTGCGGGAAGAGTAACCCCGCCCCCCCCCCTAGAGACGGCTGACTCCTGATTGGACAACCAACTCATTCGCGATAATATCAATGACCGGCCGCCTCGGCGGCCATTCTCACCCGGGAAGGAAAAAGAGAAGAACCGAAAGGTTCCCTCCGCTGCCGACCCGATAAATCAATCATTGTCACTGCGGCGAGACAATCGCTTCGGCGGGGCGCTTGCACTGTGAACAAAAACTTACAATATAACGCAAACAACAGATCACACACAAACAAAGTCGCTTCCTTAAAAACTAAAGATCAAAATTAACCCCCCCCCCCACATATATTTTAACAAAAATGGGCAAACTAACAACAAGGTCAATTCAAACTAAAATCCTGACAAGAGATTATGATCTCGACAGAGATCGAGAGCTCTATTAAATTGTTCAATACCTGCCTAACGATTGGAAGAGTTACAAAGGATTTCTGGCTTATGGTTATTTCTTTTCCCAGAAAGGGGAACAGCTGTGAAATCCTTGTTGACCATGAATGTACATTCGCACTTTTGGATGTTTAACAAATAAAAAGAACAGGCAGAGGTAAACAAATTATTTTTTGTTAAAGGACGTCTGGACAAACTTCCGACTAAGGGCCAATCCTTCGTGTATAGCAGGGTTGGGCAGACCTTTTCAAGGGACGATCTACTTCTTATTTTTTCAAGGTGTTATGGTCCACCCAGTGCGTAGGTGTGAACTAAGAAACAATATATATTTATTAATAATAAATACTGAATATGTGTGTGCGTGTAACTACAATAAAAAACTGACTGTTTTAAAACCACGTTTAAAGCAAAGTGCAAGATACAAGCACAAAATTGCCACAAATATAATGACAAATGATGCATTTTTATTATCAAACAATTCAAAATACATAAAAAAAAAAAATCATTTCATCTTATATATAATCAGTAGAAGACTAAGTCTGCACATACTGCCCGACAATCTTGAATGTTTCAGTATATAATTATTAACTGCTAATCCAGTGCTTCTCAAACTTTCAGTATTCGCGACCCAATTTTCTATCATAATTTTCATCGCGCCCCCTTTCCCATACAATAACATTGTATTGAATGCAATAATAATGTAATTTGATACTAAAGCTACAATTTGACTTTAATTATAAAACGTGTAGTAACAGGTGTTGATGGACGAAGGAAGGCAGATGAGCTTCAGTATTGTGACGTCGTCACAATGGAGAAAGCGCCTCTATTCATAAACATTTCCACAGCTGGATAAAACGTGTTTTTAGCTGCATTGTGTTGTATCAGACAGCTGGACCGTCGGCGTCGGTGTGTCTGGGGGACACTATGGACCGGGCATCGCTGCATTATTTTCTATTCATGGGCAGTGATTGTACGTCTTGAATGCTGGCGCCTCTGCAGGCGGCGGCGAGGTGTTTGAAGTGCCAGATGTCAGCCGGGCCCTTGTCGCCGGGAACCTTTGAGAGGGACCGGACTTTTGTCATCTCTGCACGAATGGATGACGTGCAAGACCGTTGGTGCCGGGTGCAAAACCCTGAGGTCAGCCAATGGGGATTGATGAGGGGCGTGGAGTGAACCCACCCCTAGGGTTTAAAAAAGAAGACTCCTGATGAACTGGGGAATATGGTCACCCTCCCCAGAAACGAGGTCAACACCCGAGTTTTTGAACTTACGCATCTTGGTCATGTGCAGATAACAGTAGAGGGGTACTCTATTAAGGGTACCACTCAATGTTACAGATGTAACAACTTCTACCACACAGCGGCCAATTGCCATATGAAAGTCAGATGTCTAAAGTGCGGAGAGGAACACCCAACGAAAGAATGTAGTATCAAAGAGCGGCAGGATAACCCCTACTGCATTAATTGTAAAATATACGGCCATACGGCCTGTTATACTAAATGCCCCAGTTTCCCCAAACCCAAGAAAGGTGCACCCATTACCGCTAGAAACTACAGAAACTTTACCAGCAAAAATGTTGTCGAAGGTTTTTCCTTCGCTAACATCGCTGCTGGTAACACTGAAAACAAAACGCTTCCCCCCCAAAAAAAACAGTAATATTAAAAACCAAGAAAGACAAAGCCATCCCCAAACTAATTTATTTAACGATCCTGAATGTAGCGCAAGCGACATTCAGAGTATTATAGACCTTTTTAAAATAGTTAAAAATATCCTTAAACAATACCCTAATTTATTAAAAAGTATCAATAAAATCAAAGAAATCAAAGATCCTAAAACACAGGCTTATCTATTACTAGAAGCCTTCCTAGATGAGTAAATTCTCTCCTCAATACCATGCCAATTTTATTTAATTCAATAGTTTATTCACTTTTTCAAACGAATCGGGCAGTCATTCAATACTAGCAGTTCACTACCAATGGCAATCTTCGCCACAGTTTCCACATACTTAACTCCGATTGGCTCACACTCCACGAACCACCACCCCAAACCACGATAACATCGCAAAGTCTCTAGAATTCCAGATACGGAGCGGAGGAACTTGACCAAGTTCCAGTCTCCGGTAATAGATACCTGATACCTGAACTGGGGAATAGACTCCGACGACAGATTCCGAGTGAGAAGCCTACTGACGTAGGATGGGACTCCTACGATAGATTCCGAGAGAGAAGCCTGCTGACGGAGGAAGAGACTCCGGACAGACGCCGGATGAACTGCTGAAGACTCCTGATAGACGCGTGATAGACTCCCACGATAGATTCCCGGAATTGAACCCGGCGGACGAAGGAAGAGACTCCGGACAGACTCCCACGAGAGATACCCAGGAGAGAGGCCTGCTGACGAAGGAGGGAGCAAAGAGACTCCGGAAAGACGGCTGATAGAATACAACGAGAGATTCTTTAATAATTAGCTTAGCGTACATTTTCAATGTGGAGCCACGACGTTACAGTATGTTATTCCTCTTTCAACGAGAACTTCGTTGGGAGTGGTGTAGAAGTCAGAGTAATAATTTATGTCTATGTACTTAATTTCAAATTAGTAGTCTTTTATCCTGTCATATATCTGGCAATGAAAGAATCTGATGATGGATTTAATGAGTAGCCTTAAAACTGCAAAAACCAGGGAGGGAAATAATAATATAGTAACGGTTTGAGCCGAATAAAGATGCTTAGAATTTTCACCTTCTAAAATGGATGTAAACTTATCTCATTCATAATATATTTAATCAAGGTGCAATAATTAACACCATAAACGCACAAATTATCAAGATAAATATTAAATTTTGAATAGAATATTTGTTAAGACAATCCCATGGGAGTCAGTGTTAATTATTAAACTTACTCTCTTCATTTACTATTGATAAATTTATTAACAAATACATTGTACAGTACTGATACATTTATAAGCTTATTATATTAGTGTAAATGTGCTTGTTCTTATTTATTTCAGAATGTATTTTGTTTTTTGCTCACTTCAGTAAATTAATAATTTTTAAACAATCTTTTATTTTTGATCTTTCGATATACTCGCGCCCCCCTTGTAGGGTTATCACGCCCCTCTAGGGGGCACGCCCCACAGTTTGAGAAACGCTGTGCTAATCTTCTGGCGGTCACCCAAAAATGTCTTGGGAGACCACCTGTCGATCGCGATCGACTTAATGCCCACCCCTGGTGTATAGTTTATGAATGTCGCGTTTATCAATAAGCAATCAGTCGATAGATGAAGGGATACTGTCATTTACATGCAATAGTATTTGAATGGATTTTTTTCCATTCTAAATGTTATCTAAATTTTACTTCAAATGATTTTTTTGACAAGCTGCTTTGAATAGAATTTTCTTAGAATCCTTTCCGAGTCTCTATGGGTGTCGGGGAAGAAAAGTGAGGGCCGAAGACCAGTGGCGGATTAAGCGGGTGTCGGACCTGGCGGCCGCCGGGGCCCCCAGCGCTGGTAGGGGCCCCAAGCTTGGTGAGTGCTTAGGCCAGTGACAAACCAACCACGCCACCTTGCAACAAGAAATGAAAAAAAAAACAAAGATACAATGAAAACCCGCTAGAAATTTATCGAGATGTAAAAAAAATCCTAATGTAGAAAAACTTATGAAAATATTTTTAACAATACCGATATCGAATGCATCACGTGAATGATCTTTTTTAGTTTTAAAACGTGTTAAAAATAATTTAAAAAGTACTATGGGAGAAAAGAGAAAGTGAACAATGTGGCTATATTATATACAGAATAAAATGTTTTGGACAAAATAGATATGGTGAAAATAATTGATGAATTTGCCAAACAGAAATCAAACTGTATAGAAAACTGTAAGCTCCTATATAAGTAAGGTTTTTATTCCCCCCCCCCTTCAGTTAAAATTTTTCTTTAGCCGATGAGTTTTTTTTTTTTTTTTTTTTTGCTGTACATTTTATTTTGAGAATTTAAAGTAATTGACTCTTTTCACTATTTTAGTTTTTTGACTCTTAGGCCCATGGGCCTCAAACCTTTTACCGCCAGGGGCCTCCAATTACCTTAATCCGCCTCTGCCAAAGACAGCTGGCTAAGAAGCAACGTTACAATCCCTAATAGAAAAAAATAATACATGGCAGATTTAAACATTTTTATCAGT
Organism: Trichonephila clavata; assembly: GCA_019973975.1. Taxonomy (NCBI): domain Eukaryota; kingdom Metazoa; phylum Arthropoda; class Arachnida; order Araneae; family Nephilidae; genus Trichonephila; species Trichonephila clavata. The sequence continues at coordinate 52,760 of BMAO01022021.1, forward strand.
TCAAATATTGCTAAAATTGTTTTTCTACGCCTTTATATTTTTAAAAAAAAATTAAAATCACTTAATAAAATGTAATGTTTATGTCCGTGAAAAAACACGAGTTTAGTCAACCATTCTGTAATACAGAGTTTTTTTATCGCTTGTGTTTTAACTGTTCAAAACAAGGCACAAATTTCTTCTACGTATGTCACAAACCTTTCTAAAGATGTGGCCGGATTTAGCCAACGTTCGTTATTATACACTTCGAAATCAAAAATAATCGCGTTTCTTTTTCTTTCAGAAAACGTGCAATAACAGGTAATTTGGCAGATGCAGGGACGTCTTAAGACATGGGTCAACTTTGCTTGGGTTCAGGGACTTGTCTCGTTTTCGACTTGAGCTCAATAACATCATGATTCAAATGATTTTAATGGTAGAAGGCTTTCCTAGGTATATTCTCCGAAAAACTGGGAATTCCGAACTATACGCCAACGGGCAATAATGGCAAGACTGCATTATTATGTGATGACCGTCGTCCACGTCTAGACCTAAGCTCATAACCATACATCCTCATTACTCATTTAATCGAAAGATGGCTGTCGGTTTGTGCCTAGGATTTTAACATTATGAGTCATCCACACTTATTTGTTGCGGGTTGTGAGGATAAAAATAATTCAATGTTTCGCCACTAAATGGCTGCACCTGTCAAGCTATTTTCAGAAATCAGTCGAATGATGCTTGTCGTAGTTCTAGCGAAACTAAATTAATTCTATTAGAATTAATAATAAATGTTGAACCTAAATAATAAATGTTAAACTTATATATGTTTTTTTATTTCGATGCATTTAACTATTGCTAATTTTTAAAATTATTCTCATAATTTATACTTCAGTTTTTGTATTTTTACTTTTTATTTGTGTTAATAATATATTTTGTTAATGGAAATAATGTTCGATGGAAATAAAGTTTCGATTTGAATCTTTAAAAAGAAAATGTCATTTTTCTTAGAAAATATTCACTAGAGCACTGTTTTGTCAGTTCTTTTTTAACAGTATTCCATTTCTTGTTTTACAAATTAATGTTATTTCCAATCAAGGGCATAGTTACCACGTATCAATGTTACGGGGACCCAAGCTTTGAGAGCGGGTGCCCAAACGTGTAAGCAAAGAATCGCAGGTGAGGCCCTAGAGAGTGCACTCAAGGAACTTTGATACAGGGTCCATCCACTCAGGACCAGCTCTGCTTGTGTTTTCAATACAGTAGAACGTCGTTTATCCGAACGTTTATTATCCAAAGCGTCAAATATCCGAACCAGTTTTTTTTTTTTTTTTGTTACCTTGCAGCGAAAAATTGAAGACGTACAATGGTAGCAAAAAATAAGTGATTATTTTCCACAATAAAGATAAAATTGCGACATTTTGCACTTATTTTGCTTTTTTTCAAGCACGTTTCCCGCATCTATTGATTTTCAGTATTCGTATAGTGTCCGGTTTCATATACTGCATGGATCGCATTCGGTTTTCGTTATCCGAACAATCGCGTATCCGAACGGTGTCCGGTCCCAATTGATTCGGATAAACCACGTTCTACTGTACTCATGAAAATACGACACAAATTTCACTGCCTTCAATTAAATTATTATATTCATTGAATTAATATCCAAGCTCAGCTTCCTTTTTATATTTCCTACGTGCCATGTTTTTAGTATATTTATTGTATATAGTCTGTGTTTGTACTCTCATAATGTTATTTTTAGTGTCGCCGATTATAAGCGGTGGAAAAATCGGTGCATTTTTGTAATCGGGTTTTTTTTTTTTTTGAATTTTTACTGCTTTGATCACCTTTTCTAATCACACAATTGCGGTGCTTAAATTTCCTAGAGGAGTGGTGTGGAGAACAGTAGTGTACTTTAGGAATCTGATATTCCTATCAATTTTTTGATGAAATTATCTTCATAAGACTCATGATTTACAGAGGAAGTCCTTCAGTGAATTCACAAGCATGTTTATGATTGTTGTCTTTGATATCATAAACAAAGTCCATGGGGCTAAGAAGTGGGAAGGGAATTTTAATTTTTGGAAGAAAAATTTAGTATATCTTCAGTTGAGACTTGAGAAAAAAAAAATACTTTCAGAAGTTTTATTTTTGTAAAGAGATGTGGTGGGGGAGACGGTATTTATATATATTTAATGTTTTGTAGCACTTTTTGAATTCCGTTTTTTTCTCTCCTTGATCTTTATATCTGTGGTTGTGTGTGTGTGTGGGCACGGTACGCTCTAGAAAAAATAATGGATTTCTTTAAATGTGTTACTAGTTTGAGTAGCGATGTTAAGGCTAAACAGTGCCCTTTTTAAAGACAGTAATATTGAAAGTAATTTGAGTTTTCTTTTTAGATTATATTATTAAATAAAAAAAATTTTACCGGTCTTAATTTTAAAAATTACAAATTTTTCTTGTAAAATACTCAATTTTTAAAGTTTTTTAGTTATTTTCAGTGATTTCTGTTTCTTAGGATTATTGAGAACAAAAGTTAGTATGGAATTGAATATTTCAAATTAATTTTCCCTACTAAAAATTCCTTGTTGAATTTTAATAATTACTTTTACAGCTAAAACTGGAAAAAATATCAAATTTTTTAAAACTATTAATTTAAGGTTTTTAGAAAAAATAACTAGTGCTCTCAGACCGAAATCCTTACCAACTTTTAAGAATATATCTATAAAAATTCTACAAAAATTTTTCGATATTATCTCGAACAGAAAAAATCCGTGGGAGAAATATATCCTCAAAATTGAAAAGTCTGAGAAAAACACAGTTTAAGTTTGTAAAGGCATAAAACAAAAACTAATAGCCTCTAAAGATCTAATTTTAAAAAAATGTTATTATCCAAATGATTCTGGAAATTCAGTATCAAAACACTACTTTTATTAAATATGTTATACGAGGATATATTTTTTTTACATTTAAAATATGTTTTACGTAAAAGGGATAGCATTTGTTATATATACGATTGCAGAGATTACTCAGCCTAATCTTAACATAATATTTTCACAAAAGTTTTAAAACACTTATAGAAATAATAATGATACATATTTCTAATAATGGAATGGGCTGCACAAAATGTCATTAATTGATACCAAAGAAGTATAACTTCTTACGTCCGTACATAAGTATACACACATCTTTTTTGTTTTGTTTATGTGATCCATTAGCGCAGAGTAGTATTTAATTAGTAATTCGATTAAACTTAAAAAATTTCCATTATATGGGAGTACTTATTACTTCACGATGGGAAACATTATTACATGTTAAAAATAGAATCACATCTACAATTCTTTGAAGTTGTAATTTTAGATTAATGACTACGTTCGGAATAGTGATTAAAAATAACATACAGGAGTGATGTTTTTTATATTTAGGGTCAATTGTATTAGAATATGCATATAAAATTGTTTTAAGAATGTTATTATAATAAAAAAAACTGTTTAAATGTAATTTTATAGCAAAAACATGAAGGAAAATTACATTTTCAAAACATTCTCGTTTCATGGAAAATACTTCTATGTAATATTTTTTTCTATGTATGTATAGTTAGGATGTTTTTCTTTACAGAGCCTGAACTAAGAATTTTAAAACATTCACATTATTTTTAGAGTTACTATTGAAATAACAACCAGGCTTCTTCATAAAAATTTCGCTACTTTGTTGTATTAAAATATTAATATAAGTCCCAATTCTAAATTATATCTTCTAAAAAGTCCAGTTGAGGTAGGGATTCTTGGGAGCTTCCCAAATTGAATAACAAAAACAAAATTTTCGTATCATCAAGAATTAGTTTGAAGATTGTAGAAATTTAGATATCTATAATAATAATGTTTGTGATAAATTTTACATCTCGACATATTGACATCAATAGAAATATTGTAAAGTTTTCATATGCAAGAGTATATTTTTTAATTCTTGATTATTTTGGGGCCCCGGTGCATAGCATCCATTGACGACACCACTCCCTGCAGAAATTAGTTTTAAGAGCTTTCAGTCCAGAACCCACCTGTTGCTATGAGTCAAATTGATGAATCTCAGTGCCTTGACATCAAATGACAATTATACGTAGAATTCGTCAGTGGAATTCCTGTTTCCATGTGGAAACTTCACCTTCTATCTTGGGATTAGAATTTGTAGCAAAACAAACTTGACTTTATTTACTTAGCCCAGTATTGCATTAAAATAGTAAAAATTAAAGAGAAAAATTTGAAATAGTAGAAGTGTATTTAAAAGTTAAAATAAATTGTAGAAAATTCAAAAAATTAAGTGCTTTAAAATAAAAATAGTATGAAAGGAAAAATATAAGAAATTAATGAAAGCGCTGGAATTTTAAGAATGTTTGTTCTATGTCCAACACTGTGCGCCTCGGGAATTCGAAACGCTTGGGTGACAATGACAGGAAATGACAATTCTGCAAATCTTCCACACACTAAGAAAGTATTTACACTCCACTATCAGTTCCCAAAATAGATTCCAATCACCTCCCCCTTCAATACACAGCTACCCTGGTCAAGCGTCCCCCCCTCGTCAGCTGATATCAAGGTCACTTGACTGTTTCCTCTTTGAATCAACCGGTCAACACTTCTTTTCTTTCATTCCAAGGAAGAGAGTCCCCTCCCTAACAATGACGTGTTTCATGACGTAGTCTAGGGTTACTTTCATTCTCTTACCCCTCCCCCCTTTCATGTAAAATAAACGGAATTAGTATTTCTGAAGTGATTAAAGTCATTATTCGCGTAGCAAAATATTCCTTTTGGTAAAATAATGTATTACTAATGTGTATTTAAGCAGTTTATGCCCAATTTTCTTCTAAAGTAATGTTTTTAAAGTTTTATACATCGATTGCATACACGGCTTCATCTGCAGTCATTATAATAAAGCTTGCCAAACATGGTGTCCGAATATTCTGGAAGCGAAAATATATGTATTTTTCGCAATTTTAAAATTTTCTAGACTATTTCTGACATTTTTACATTTCATGGTGGATTTATATGAGTAATTTACGTTCTCAACAAAAGTTTCATATCCAAATAATGTGATTTCATTAAATTAAAGTATCCTAACCTTTTCAGTACATTTAGAAGTCCCCTTAAGGGTCATAGGTAAGGCCTACTTTTGCGAAGAGACCAAGAGCCTCAAAAAGTCTAAGGACGTCCCTTAAGGTGTTTCATAGAGACAAATCGAGATAAAGTCACAGCTACAAATATCGTGGCAAAGTTGATCAGAGATATTGACTCTCGCTTTTAAGAAACCCTGTCTCTAACAATTCTTTCTATGAACTAACAATTCTTGAATTCATTGAATTATCTTTTTATTATTATTGAAATCTTGAAACAAACTGGGAATAGCTTTTAGCAATATTGTTTTTATAAACTTGTCATCTGAAAATGCTTTGGATTGTTTAATTAGCGTTTGAGAAATTTCGAAATTTATTCCATAACATTGTTATACTTTTTTAGAAACTTTGGAAATAAATCTGTGGTGCTACTACTCCTTTAGTGCATATAGGTGGCACTGTCCTTCTCTTACCATATTGTATAACCTGTAAATAGTTATCACTGTTATAAATAAAGAAGTTTTGTTTTTATGTTGATGAAATCCAAATAAAATGGCCAGTTTGTACAGTTCGGTTCATTTATTTATCTGAGCATTGGGTTTAGTACTCCACATTTGGTGACCCGGAGGTTCTTCAAATGGATCATCATCTAGTTCCTTTAACCCAGGGCTTCGAACCGTAATTTTTTTTGTTCCGGTTTTCGTTCCGGTTCAACTAAAAAATTAATATCGGTTAAGTTCCGGTTTTCGCTCCGCTAAAAATAACTGTTTTCGCTTCAGTTCCAAATGAATAATTTCATTTTATGTATATTCTTATTTGTACTAAAAATATAATTCTATCATAAACAAAAAATGTAATTCTATCAAAATTTAGAAGATTTTATTCTTTTTTTAATTGGTACACTATGTGAATTGATACAAACAGCAGGTACGATAAGAGCGGTGAGCAGAGGACGGCGAGCATTGGCATTGTTATCCATTATCAAAATCGCATTTGACAACTAGGTTCATGATTACCCACATTCGTCGTTTGACTCTCACATCGTGCACTTGGCCTTGAAATAATTATGTAAAAAATATATTATTTATTTAACATATGAAAATTGCCTCTAATTATTAATATATCTTCTAACGTGGTTTCACTGAGATTACTTCTGTTGTCTCGGAGAATAAATTTCAAACCTGAAAACGCTCTTTCAACACTAACTTGTGTAGCTGGAGCTGCCAAAACCACCATTGCAATCTTATATAAGTGCGGATATGTAATTTTATTCTCTTCCCAGAAATCTAAAATATTATGCTTTATATCAAGCCTTCGTACATTGTCAAATTATTTAAAAGGAATTCCATGTCAATCTCGGTAGAAATAGAGGTTCTATGTGTTTTTATTACTGCCAATTCTTTACTTTTTAAAAAAGTCTCTAAATCGTCTTCATTTTCATCGCTTTCAGTAGAAGATTTTGTTTCCTCGTTTACTATTGAAATGGACTTTTCAAAAAATTGTAATTTGTTCCAAATATTCTTTAAATGTTGCACAGCCTGTACCTTTTGTGATGTGGAAAGCAAAATTTGATAACGCGGGTCCAAATAAACTGCTCCTACTAAACTATCAATTTCTATTAACAATGCTTCCCTGTTAGATAACTGATTATATAAAATATCTGCAAAGAAATTTTTTAAATTTCGTAACTTTATTTTGCAATGTGTCCAAATTCCGTAAAAATCGCTTAAAGTTAATTCTTCACTTTGTAGTTTCAAAGTTGCTTCCGTTAGGGGTTGTAGGGTATCAACAATTAATTTTAATTTCACCCATTTACTGTCTGCAAAATAGTAATCTAAATTATGTTCCGCTAAAGATGAGCTAAAATCTTTGCATTCCAATAAATATTTTAACATATTATATGTACTATTCCATCTAGTTGGACAATCCAAAATTGGTCTTTTAGTATTAACGTCTTTAAATTTTAACATAAGAGATGGAATGCGCAGCTTTTTCACCAACCCCCTAGCATCAGAAATAAATTCATTGAAATCGGCGTTTTTTATAGAGTCTTTAATTGCTAGTTGCAATGTATGTGCAGCACATCTTATTCCGATTAGTTTATTAAAAGAAAAGTTGTGATCAAAAAATACTCCATCTTCAAAGTGATCCCTAGTTTCGAAATTTTCATTTTCCATTTCGATAACTTCGTCTTCAATTTCGGATCCTAATAAGTTGACAAATGAAATCATATTAGCTCCATTGTCCGTAGTAATTGAATAAATTTGCTGAATATCGATACTATATTTTTCTAGTTCTTTTTCAACCATATTTTTAATATAAATTCCAGTATGTTTATCTTTCAACTCTGTCATTCCCAAAGTAAACAAATTTATTCTTCCGCCTATTATCAACTGAGCATTGATTCCCAAAATTGATCTATTTAATCTGGTAGCTATGTCAATTTTTAAGGAAATTACTTTTTTTTCGAGTGTTGTACTTATTTCAGAGACAATTTTAACAGCTGTCTCTGGTATTAATAATTTAATGTTTTCAGAATTTACTGAAAAATGATTACCTATTGCATTAACAATTGGGTTCAAAATCTTTTTGAATCCTGAATATTCTAACATTTCAAATGAACAGCCATTAACAGTAATAAGTTCAATACATGTCTATTTACTCCTCCCTGATCTAAACAGTCTATACAAACATCCGTGGATGATCGCATGCTGAGATGTGAAAAATAAAATATAACTCGATATTTTTCTTAAAAAATCATCTATACTTCTAGTTTAATCAACTGAATTAAATATGTCTTCTACAAGTAGTTTCATGCGAAACTGAAACAGAAAAATACTAGTGATTATCAAAATAGGAAATCGAGAAGCAGTATACATGTAATGATAATTATAAAATTGACGTTAAATTAGAAAATATTGATAAGTTGGTAACAGTAACAAAATGATTGAAAGATATATCGAACCGAAATAAACCGATATTTTTTTCGGTTCAGTTCCGGTTTTCGTTCCGACCAAAATAACGGTTTTTTCCGGTTTTCGGTTTTCGGTTCAGTTCCGGTTCGAAGCCCTGCTTTAACCATTGAGAAATTGTTTTTTTTTTCTTTCCCATATATATATATATATTTAAACTTTCTTCGTTGTGAATTTCAAAATGTCGTTTCATTTATGATATTCTACATATAATATTTTCAGAACACATAGTGCGGCGGCTTTTACTTTCATGTTTAACAGAGCCATAATCAATACTCTAAGTATTTACAAAGTTTCTTACTTCCATTGCTTTCTGCTTTTAATTTGTATCATTTGAACAGCGTAGCATATTAAGTTTTTTGTATTTAAATTAAAACAAAATTATGGCAATTCAAGACTGTTAACACAAATATAGAAATACATTTATACGACAAAGCCGAAACATCACAATTCGCTAAAGGGGGTCATCTGTACTCCCTTTTCATCTGCATTAATTACTAGAATTAGAAATGAGCTTTATTGTAAAAATAAAATTACTATTTATTTGCTTAAAATTTATTCTTTATTGTTGTTTCAAATTCTTTGGCGAGCCAGGAAAATTCTTTGGCATGCTATATTTGGTATCTCGGCCAAATGGTCGGTCAAATCTCGGTCTTGATCCGTTCCACACGAATAAATATGAAAATTTTTATTCTAATATATATGTATATATATAGATATTTTAGTGAAAACGCATTTTTATTCCTATTTTACGGAGGCTAAAAGAATTATTTATTGCATTTTTCTCGATTATTGTAATACTTTTACTTTAAATTATTTTCATTTACAGTAAAATGGGGAATCTCGGATTTCTCAATAATTAGTTATGTATTAAAATCGCACTTATAAGTAACATGATGGCTATTGGCAAAAAGATTGAAGATTTATATTTTATATCTAAAGATATTATAATATTGTTTTCAAAAACAAAGAAAACCACTAAAACTTTTAAGAAGCAAATGAAATTTAAAGTTCTTACATTTAATTTCATTATACTCTGTTACCATGCATAATATTTTTACTCTGATTAACTAAATAAAAAAAGTTAATAAAATATGTTAGCAAACAAAAACTTTTAACATTCATATTATCGCCTTTGTTTTTACCAGTGCTTTCTGAATAGCAGTTGGGTTGCGCATAAGCATCCATCTGGGTTATCGCAGATTCGCTTGAAAACCTCTTTTCCCGCTAATAGTATTCTAGAAACTGATCATGTGGTCTCAAGAAGTTAAATAATTTGGAATCATTACATAAACAATAAGTTAACCTATCATCCCTACTTGTCGCCAAAATAAATAAAGAATAAATAAAGGGAAAAAATTTTTCGCTCTTATCAGCATTATTAGGGAAAAAAAATCATAACTTCCATCAGAAAACAAGCTTTTAATCAGCAAACAAGCTTCACATTCTATTCAACTTTATGCTTTTCCTATATCTGGAAGTCAGCAGCAAACAATAATCTAAACATGTTTCAATTAATCCAAAAGAAATCGCAGAAATAACTCAAAAACCTATTTTCTTTCCCTGGATATTACTTTCTACGACTTAGCAGATAAACAATGAATAAAACACTGACACTAAATCTGACAGTAATATCCTG
>BMAO01022022.1:0-39946 GCA_019973975.1 Trichonephila clavata
ATCTTCAAGGCAACAAGAAAAATACGATTTTTGAGCATGAATAAATTTTATACAAGTACATTACAAAATTATGTGAATTGAACATTATATTTTTTCTGCGTAAAGTTTCTTTTCGAGAACATGAAAGTTACAGGAGAGACTGCAGAAAAAGGGGGGGGAGAGATTAACAGAGCTAAGGGGGATGTCTACGAGATATTGCACGTACACAGTTCAATTATACAATCACTGACGCTGACAATGACACTCCAAATTTGTGGATTAAAGTTTAGATATTGATTTAATGGCAGTTTCAACCTGTGTGTGTATGTGTTTTATCTCCTTTATTTATGTTTAGTTACCTTCTGTTTTCTTCAAGCAGATATTTACTTCTGATATTCTTTTGAAACAGAGGATTATATAAATATGTTCATGAAATAAAAGCACTGCTGTGAGTTCTCCTTGTCTGCTTTTTTATGAGCCAGCCGAAACTTTCTTAAAAATAAACCGAAAAAATTGTTGTTGGTTTAGAAATACCATTTGTTATAGAAATAAAAGTGGGGATTAATATTATACTGGTGACTAAAATCAATAGATCATGAGAAAAAATACGTTTAATAAATTAATGTAGCAACCAAATGCTTTAATTATTTTTGTTAATTAAATTGAGCACAAATTGCACTTCACGCAAACGTTACCGGAAATATGTAAATTTGAGGAATAACAATGTGGTACTCAATGAACACATGCTGGAATTCCTATTTGTAGCGTTGTTCTAAGTCAGGGGTGTCAAACTCACGGCCCACAACGAGCATTTTTATGGCCCACCCAGCATATCGGCACACAATGTAATCTGTAATAAAATGTCATAATTTCTCCCGAAATAGGAAAGAAAGTAGCAGTGGGAAATGTCAAGTGTCAGCACGGAAAAATTAAAATTTTCTTGTTCTTTTATTTATGTTTATTGTTAATGTATTATTCGAAATAAACATCCATTTCTATGAATATTGATTTTTTGTAGTCTATTTAAAATTAAACCTTGTTTGTTTGGACCAAGTTAGTCTTTGAGTTTGACGCCCTTGTTCTAAGTGAATGTGATTTTTGAGAGTGATCAGTATTCAATTGTTATAACTCTAAGACATCATTTAGGTGAAGGTCAAAAAGGTCGAATATTTAGAACATAAATGAGACTTGTTGCAATTATATTTTCGTGTAAAACTTTAAAATTGCAAAGATTAAATTATGAAGACGCTATGTTTTTTAATAGTTTTTTTTAAATGTATCCCTTTGATCTAAAATTATCTAAAATTTAACTAAAATATTTTCTTATAGCTTAATAACTCAGTTTTGCCAGGTGTTTGTTTGAAAGGATTACAAGTTATTCAATTTTAAAAATCTGATCATAGAGTATGATGGTTAGAAAAAGCACTTTGCACAGAAAACTGGAACGAGTTTGAGAGAAACAAAAAAAAAAATGAATTTGTTTCTAGAACTTTTAGTTATAGAGCAGAATTACTGGATTATCCTTAGGAATCCAGAGTTCTCCATTAGTTTAATTTCTTAAACAAATGTTCCAGGACTATTTTATTTGGGAATTCTTCGTCTTTTCGTTGATCAAATCACTCTTGAGTAGTTTTAAAACAAAGGCAAACCATGGCAAATCTTTAATTCTGATTAAAAAATTACTTAGGAAATTTATCCTTTGACCTTAAATCTTCTTTTTTATGATATTTTCATCACTAATACAATTTTCCCCATTATATTATATACATAAAGGTTATGCAAAGCGTATACATGCAAAATTAAAAATAAATAACCAACACAGATAGTTAAAAACACAGAAGTCTTTTGCGGTCTTACAGTTAGCGTTAAAAAAAATATCAAATGTTGACAAGATGAAAAAAGTGAGAAACAAAATGCCTAAAAATAGTACTATTCATTCCCATATTGCTAAGGAAAAAATCCAATCGAATTCAATTTAAGTATTGATTATGTCAAATTGGATGTTTTTAATGAGCCCTCCACATTAAAAAACCAACTAACACTTATTTTCATTTGAAATTTTATATGATTAGATAGAGTAATATACTTAAATTGCATTTTTGCTTTATGCATTTTTTTAAAAATCACAAGTATATCTAGCTAACTTTATTTGTTTTCTTGAAGCTAAAACTAGTATACTTTTTTTTCTGGTTATTCGTTTTCTTCATAATCGAGGATTCGACAACCACTTTCCTTGCAATGGTAAAAAATAAAGACGAAAAAGCAAAGATTTATCGCCTCACAAACACACAAACGTAAGCAGCACTTTGTTTAGACTGTATTTCAAAGACACGTGTGCCTGTTAGAGAGTTAATACAGATGTAACTAATAATTCTTCAAATTTATGTGAAAATAGCGAAGAAAAAATTAGGCTTAAAAATTCTGATATGAATTAAATTCAAAGACATGAAAATTTCATCCCACAAATTACAGTGAAGAAATATATCTAGATTTATAATAAATCCGTCCCCCCCCCTTTTTTTATTCTTTTTAAAACTATTTTAAAAAAACTCAGTAAGAAATTGTAAACTCTGCAATACTTAACATTTTATCAATATATATTTTTAATTCTTTACATGCATAGATGTTTTTCTTCCTTTTTAAGTTAGTGTATTCTTCTATTATGATTATTTAATTCAAGTGATATTGTTTATGCGATTATTTAATTTAAAAAAATATGAATATTTCCAAGAAATGATTTCAAAATGTGCTTCAACACTGAAAATGCTGAAATAATTTATAAAGAACATTTACTGATTTGCTATAATTGAAAAAAGATATAAAATATTTTTAAAAAAACAACATCATGCGCTATTTACTTAAATCGGTATTTAAAAGCCTTTTAAATTTCATTTCGAAATAAGTATACAATGCCAGAAAACTTTACTTCTAGCTTTCCTTCGTTTAAGATAAAATCTAAATTAAGAAGATGCAGTATTAGTGCTTAGAAAGAAATCTCTTATAGATCACTGTTTTGATCACAAAGAATATTCTTTCTATAAAATCAAATATACTCGCAATCGATAAACCCAACCATAATCCAAGTTGGTTCCCAATACAACTTAGAACTTCTGTATCTCTCCATTTCGGTTGTTGTTTGTACTCGTGTCTTTCTAAACTTGAATAAAATACATTTACTCTCAAAATATCCTTCATAGACATTTCCTTCGATGCTCTTTCAGAAACTGTCTCGTTATCTTTTGACAAGTATGCCTTAGAGGACAAAACCGATCGTGATAACATTTCTTTATACGAAAAAGAAGAACAGGGTAAAGGGCAGTTGCACATTTTCTGGGACATGTTTGCCGAAACGTCATCCAGACAGCAAGATTCGCTTTCATTCAAAATACGACAGGGGCTTACATTATTCATAATTGAAAAGGATTGGTCATAGCAGCCACACTTCGCAATGTTTTGCTTTTGGATACAACCCCGAAGACAGTTATTACGACTACCAAAAAATTTTTTTTCTTGAGTACTATAATCCAAACATCGATCTTTGAAAGGATTTGGTAATCTGCGGGTAACTGTTTGCTTCAGAGATATCAGAGATTCGTATCCAGGAATGAGCATCAATCCTTCTTCTTCTGGATTGGGAATTTCGTTCGGATGGTGAATTATTACTTTAACGCCCATAGTATAAGTAGTCGGGAGGTAGTAACAGGATTCAATATTCAGTTTTAAGTTCAAGCCTGTTCCAACACCAGTTTTTGAGATTTGTAAGAGTTCTTCGTTTGGAACTCTTTTGTTAAAAGTAAAGCAGTTTCCGAAAAATAAATTGGTAAAATAAGTTGAATGGTGTAAGCTACAGGATTTGCCGTTGAAAGAGCATTCCTCGATAAAATCAGAGATATTATGTCCTTGTTCGAATCTTTTTTGTCTATTCATTCTATAATAGGACATAAGAAATCGAAGTTTTATATATTCACTTCTGTCGCGAATATTTATATCGCTTTGAATTTTTCTGCAATGGTGCAGATTTCTGCTTTCAGATATCATAATAGGTTTACCCTCGGGTTTAAATTCTTCAGGAAGTTTAGTCTTTCGTGACTCAGATTTCTTCCGTTCATCGCATTCTTTATTCACCATTTTCATTCGATTCAAATTGCAGATGCTGACAGAAGGAAACTCAGCATGTTGCATCTGATCCACTTCGAGACTGACGACAACAGGATACTTCCAATACAAATGGCAAAAACTTAGTATTTTCTGAATACTTCCTATAAAACATACAAGTAATACTAAGAAACGCAGAAATTTGATTTTAGAAAGTGGGTTTGCAGCAACTTGAGAAAATGCTGAAGCAAATAATTTATTCGATAACTTCGAAGAAATTTTATCAACATTTCTATCCAAGCAATGATTTCGACCAAGTTTGCTTTCTGAAAATGATGTTTCTCGCTGTCTTTCTGAAACTGTCAACTCCATAATTTCTTAAAAGTCAAATCCCCTCCTTTTTCTCTGTCCAAATCGAGAGAGAGAAGCTGCTAATTTTTCCTAAAAATAAAATATTCCCTTTAATTTTATTGTTTTTAAATTAAAATTAATTATCCAATATATACTACACCCTCGTAGGAAAATAAATTTTAAATTATTTAATATTTTAACCATTTTCCTACACACCCACATATATTCACACTTTCTTTTTATAAATACTACTAGTACAATATTATTAAACGATATTGAGAAGGCCATCAGATGCTATTTAATATTATTCTGACAGAAATTTAAATAAACGTGAAAAAATTATTTATTTTAAATTTAACTTCTTTGGTCTTGTGATATATTTTTTACCAATATAATCAAAAGTAAATAAAAATATTGCATTATTTATAGTAATATCATCCATGATTACAATTGTGTAAATATGGAGCTTAATTTTTCACTGTGTTTCCTTAAATCTTGAAATTAGAATTTTTGTTCCAAATGATAGCACAACGCCTCTGTGTGACAGCGTAATTCTTATTAATTTTCTGATTAACAGATTCTTTGTCCAATGGAATTCTTTGTTGCTTATTTTTCTAGAATGCAATGGGTTTTCAATAATGAGCTTTCTATAATAATATCGTAGCGTTTTTTAGTAATTCTTATTGATATTATCATCAGTATGTAATTCACATAACATTTTATTCTGAATTTTTGTTACAAAAATTATAAGTTTTTAAAATTTTTTTCTTTTTCTTGTTTCCATTTCAGTGCCCAAAAAATTTTAAATAAATATTTATTTTATAATTTTTATTATAAATCCTTATAATTGAAATATTTAACTTTACAGAATCATAAGGTTTCTAAGAGTAAATATTAATATTTAAATATTTATTTTAATATGCTTCAACGTAAAATAAATAAGAATAGTACGAAAATTTTTTTAACGATTTGTTGTTGTTTTTTTTGGATGTGGTTTTCATTTGTTCAAATATATTTCATTTTTATACAAATTTATACTTACCGAATAACAGGAAACTTATGGAAAAATAGTACTAAGTAATAAGAATAAGATAAGATATAATAAGGATGACAATAAACTGAAATAAGTAATAAGAAGAGTACAGTCCGCGAATGTTTTATCATTGGCCCCAATTGATTGGATAGCCTTTTCATCTTTTTCCTAAACGCTCCCATTTATGTATTGCGTTCGGCATACATTCTATTTTGACATTCTGTATAAAAAATGCAGGTAATTTCATTAATAAATACGACAATAAACAATTTTTAAATAGGGAAAAAATGTTTTTCTTCGTCGTAAAAAAGTTGATCTAAGCTAAATTGCCCCTGTATATCCGAAGTTTGAATAGTAGATTAATATACAGAGCCTTAATGTGACCCAATAGCTAATTCCCGAACCGTTCGGTTTAGATATGCACTTCCAATTTGAAAAATGTTTTAAAACGAGTAAAGAATGTTTTTACGTGCCTTTAGAACCAAAAAACCCATTTACAAAAAAATTACAAAATTTAATTTTTATACGCGATTCCCAGGTCCTATTACTTATATTTAGAAAAAGATGCAGTACACAAAAACAAAGTAAACACAAAAAGTTTCATTTTATTACGATAAAAACTGACCGAGTTATGGAACTTTGAAAATCATAAATTTAATCCATTTTCTCAGCAATTTTCAAGAAGCTAGTAAGGGGCCGTCTCCAAAATGAAATTCGTTGGAACTCTGTCAGGAAACTTTTGCTATTGCACGTCACTCATGTAAATCGTTTTTAAATTTAAAAGCATACGTTAATAGTACAATAATTGAGTACTTAAGAAATAAAATTTATTCTGTGTACGTGTAAAACATAGAAAAAAATAAAATATTTTGGACGAAGAAAACATTTTAAAAGCAGTTCCAAAAAAAAAAGGCACTTATATGCTGCGGCTTCAGTCTGATTCTGCGTTTTTGCTGATCACGACGAACGTTAAACATCTGTTGTGTAGTCGCTTACAATTGCATACAGTCGTATTTTAATATAACGATTTCTAGTGCGGGAGAACGAGATATATACAAATGAACACTGCGAAATGGTACTGTTTTATGGACAGTGTAATCGAAATAAGAGAGAGGCGGCAAGACTTTATGCCATTAAATTTCCCACTCGAAGACATCCTTCTTATTGTACAATTTCCCGTGCTGTTCAAGGCTTGTATAAAACTGGGAGTTGTCATAGACGTATTCCCTTGTCTCGTACCACACCTCGTGCCTTCACCATTATTTAAGTTAATTTGGTCATTCTAATATAATAAAGCCCCTGATTCATGATTGGCGCATCATTCCACATTATGCTATAATTTGAACAGCAAATCCTGTATTATTTTGCTGCTATTTGCTTAAACAAGCTGTTTTAATCTTTTCGGTACAACTTGTATTTCTTTAATTTAATTTTTATTGTTTGCCATACAGCAATATAAATTGTCAATCTATGATGTTTACTACGGTATTTTAATATTACTATGATGTTTTTCTCTTGCTCTTTCTGTAGATAGTGAATTACTGTTCTCTAAACTCAATTTATATACGACCCCCTTTTCTGAGCAACTCAGATGCTTCAAATTTATGTAGGCATAACTCGGTCAGTTTTTATCGTAATAAAATGAAACTTTTTGTGTTTACTTTGTTTTTCTGTACTGCATCTTTTCCTAAATATAAGTGATAGGACCTGGAAACCGTATAAAAACTTAAATTTTGTAAATGGGTTTTTTGGTTCGAAAGGCACGTAAAAACATTCTTTACCTGTTTTAAAACATTTTTCAAATTGGAAGTGCATATCTAAACCGAATGGTTCGGGAATTAGCTATTGGTCACATTAAGGTTGGACACCCTGTTTACATATCTTTCTTTTTCTCTCATACATTTACTTGAATTTCGAAAAAGAAGCTACATCAAAAAATAAATATACTTACCGTATTTACTCAAATCTAAGCCACGCAATTTTTCCAGTGTTAATGTTACTGAAAATCGAGCGCGGCTTAGAATCGAAGGTAAAACATTTGTTGATGGGGGAAACTGAGTGTTCCCTCCCATTTTAAAAGGAAAAATGTAACCATCTCTTTTGATTACTTGCATCGATGATTTATCCCATTCCACAGCTTATCTACAGTCTTCAGTCTATCCTAAACATCGTTCATCGTTGTCTGCTCCTATTTAGAACTTTTTTTTTGTATCACGTTTTCTTTTATCACCTAAATATCAAAGATATTGGTAATAGTATTAAGGCGAGAGAGAGAGAGAGAGTTCACTCACGACGCAAAAAAATGAGGCAAATTTATATGCAGAAAAAAATTTAAATAGAGCAGCAGCTGCTGAAAATGTGCCACGGATGAAACAAATTTACGTTGATGGCGTTTTGCCTGTAAGTGTTCAACAGTCTTTAATATTATTCTTTTACACATTCTTCTATAATACATTCTTTTTCAAAAATGTTTCATAACAAATGTACTGAATGGCAAGGAAAACGACGCCGTGTGGGAAAATGTCGACGCCGGCACCAATTCCGAAGTCAGCTGTGGCAATAAAAAGTAACGGATCCTTTTCGAAGCATGATACTGAAGATTATAGTAGCTTTAGGTCCATCTATGTATTTGAGAATTTTTAATACTGGTAAAATAAATAAATTAACTTCTAATTATTATTTCAAATTAACTTTTTTTCCTAATTTTTTAAGTGTCGGGCATTGATGAACCTTTTACACTTTTTGAAAAAAAAAATTCGCAAAAACTTGTGAAGAATTTGAGACGCGGCTTAGAATCGATGAGAACGCCTTTTTACAAAAACATGTTGAGAATTGGGGTGTGGCTTAGATTTGAGTAAATATGGTATTTCAAAATTAGGACAACAATTAAAAAGCTTATATTGCCCTTCCCATTTTTTGAATTTTGATTAATGTATACATGATTGTTTGTGCTTTACAAATTACGTTGTCATTTAAAACTAGTGAAGTTTTTTATTGCTTACACGACATTCAGAACTCACTGATGCACACACACGCACAACACACGCACAACACACACACAACACACACACAACGCACACACAACATACACGCAACACACACAACACTCACACACAACACACACACACACAACACACACACACAACACTCACACACAACACACAACACTCACACACACATTTACAGTAAAAGTTACTTTGAAAATTTTAAGTTTTCTTTAGAGGAAACTTACATTTATTTACAGAGCTTTCTTTCTACCAATAAGTTAATTTATCGATTTCAGAGCTATTATTAAGCATACAAACATTTTTAAATAGACATAAAAGGAATAAAAGGTTTAAGTAACTCAAAAGCATACATCCAAAGAAGGCATTCATATTACTTCGTTTTAAATTAACCACTCTGATGCAGTTTTATATTTTTTCAATACGTAGAAATTTCTACTGAAGTATGATAACAAAAATCTCGCTTATGAAGAATAAACTTTTGAAATGAAAAGATTAAATTATTAGTACCTTTTATATTTTTTCAGATCCACATGCATGTTAAAAGCATCATTTTTAGTAATATAGTTTTTGATTTATAATTAAAACTCGATTAAAGAATTATTCTTTTGAAAGACCAATTCCACACAGCAAAAAACTTTGTTACTTAACTATACAAACGTTTTCAAAACCCTATTTTTCAATTTATGCACTAATATGACTGAACGCAGAAAATATATCAAAACTAGAAAATTTAAAGCAGAAAGAGAAAATATTTCTCTTTCAATCCTCTTGCATGTAGCAAAACGTTGCTACAGATACAAAATTTAAAATTATGACAACGAATTTTAAATAAGTGTAATATATTAAGACCCTTTTTTCTTATCAATGCTTTTCGACATCCAATACATATCTATCACTAATGATAGACATTTCGATTTCTGAAACTTTTGTATTTTTCTCCTGAATTCATATTTTCATATTAGGTGATGGTTATAAATGTTCAAATTTTAATAATGTATTACTGTACGTATGAAGATTTTGATCATATAATCTTAGAGGTACCAGAAATTATTACTTTTATCTCTCAACCACTAAATTAGAGTTTAAAAAAAAGAAACAAAAATAGATAAATAAATAAATTTTTATCTAGCATTGTGAAAACTTCTAAATGAAATTATGAAAAAGCAATTCGATAAAAATATAATGAATAGCTATGCAAATTTATATTGTGCAGCTGAACAATTATAAAGTAAAATTGAATGCATTATACTTTAACATCGAAAAATGGACACATTTTATGAATTATTTTATTTTAGTTTCAATAATTTTATAATAAATTTATAATACAATGCATCCATAAAAAACGATACAGTAAGTCCTTATTGAAAAATCAGAAATTATTTTTGTAAAAATAGTGCTATTGAAAGGCTACATTTTACGATGAGAAGAATACTAATAAAACATTTCATTTTTCTTATTTCATACTCGCTTTCCCATGTAATGTATTTGGAAAATGTTTTGCTCCTTTCCTACATAGACTCTTAATTAGATTATGAAAAAGTCAAACTTTTTAAACTTTTCCAAGTTTAGCAGTTGTCATGTTCTATTATTCTAAAAAATATGAATATATTTTTTTATGTCAAGGGAATTATGTAAATATTCAATAAAAAATATTTGCATAAAAATAATGAAATTTACATGAAACACGTTATTTTCGCATTAGAAAGCAATTTCCAATTTATAATTTCAAGTAAAAAAGAATGTTTCATGTTCAAAATAAGAAAATGTCACGTAGAGAAAAGTTTTTTTGTTAAACTATATATCTTCGATTAAAGGAATAAAATTAATAATATTGATCATGAAGTAAAAAAAAAATGAAGACTCTTGTAATGCTATCTATCAAACTAAAAAAAATGATCCATTTTTATTTTTTTTTTGAAATTTATTATAATTACGGATTAACTTTTTAAGGAAATCGAAAGAGAAAAATTTAAAATTTTTCTGAGACTATTTTTGTTGTCCTTTTCATTATTGAGATAAAATATTACATGTAAGAATCCCATGATTTATTTGTGTTGAGATGCCGACAGATAAACATATTTGTTGAAATTGTTTAGATTAAAAAACGAAATGAGAGAGACAAGACGTTCCTATCAAAGGGTATATACTTTTATTTAGTTAACTTTATTTAATGAAGTCTCTAAATTTCGAAAAGAAGCTCGTTATGTGGAAAATTCGTTAAGTAGGATTCATCGTTCAATATATTTTATAAACCACATAAAATAAATTTTAAATTCACAATCACTATATATTATTTTAAAAAGTAATTATTCTCTTTTTTGTAAATTAATATTCATTTATTTTATATATCTTATCCCTCAAAAGGAAATCTGCAAGGAAAACAAGAAAAAAAAAAGAATAGTTAAAAAATACATTGTATTTTCACCTTTTCAAAAATCATTTTACACTAAAATTGAGGAATTATAATTACGTTTTCTAATTTTAAGCCTACAAGTAATTTTAAAATTATATTTTTTATAAGCGGGATTTTAACATATATTACCATATGCTTCTTTAAATTTAATTACTGTTAAAGTCTGTTAATTTTTTTTGAGTTTTTTGAAATAAATATTTTTCCTCATAACATGCTTTGCATCTTTACGATGCTCCAAAGACCACCTCAGACGTATTTTATCCCCCCTATAAACCGCGGCAATTTGTTTCAAATGATTTTATCACTTCTTTATATCAAGGTCTAGAAACATTTTAAAAATAGGGAGAAAAAAATCATATCACAAAAGGAAAAGTTCGTTCAATAGAAAATGCACTTCGCTATTTGGAGATTATTTTACGAAGTAAATCATAAAATGTTCTTGGTTCAAGGAAAAAGTTCGCAAAACTGAGGTATTAGTAAAATGGAGATCCGATTGTATATGCTCTATGTTTATATAAGCGTTATGTAGGAGGAACAACTGTGAATTGTCACATGGAAAGTATTCATATTCTGTCTTTTTTTGTATAAACTATTTGTTAAATCAACAAGGTATTATTGACTATACAAATATCAAGGAATATTCATTTTAAACACGAAGTGTATAATTTTATTAATTACGGGTGTAAACAGTTTTGGTTCATCAACTTTATATAAATATCTAATCTTGTATTTAAAAAAATAAAAAGTACATGCAAAAGTTTACTGTACAAAAATGAGAAAAAAAGGCTGTTTTTAAGTACTAAAATTGTGTTTTCTTTTGTGGGGGGGGGGGCTTCAGTATACCTCGTTGAATACTGAAGTCAGTCGATTACGTTTCTGAGTTAGAGATAGGAGAAAAGGGACTCACATAGATGTAGATTATTTTTCCGAAAAATCTTTGCTCATGGTGGACGAAATAAAATCACAGTATTACGAATATAGAATCAGTAAGTTCAGAAGATACTGACTGGTTAGCCTCATCATGCCGTTAAACGTATTATGGCGTGTCTTGAAATATCTCATTACTACATCAAAAAACTTAAAACAGGAATTAAAGTTTGTTGCGCAACACTATCCATTAGATGTTGTCTGAAGCATAAAGAAATTTCAACAAAGGGTTCTTCACTGGAAATACATTTGAACGAATGCTCGAGCATATGTTGCTGCAATGATGCTTTAACGTCACAGATGGCCGGACGAACAGCTCAACATCGTCTTTCGAGATGAATCCTGATTCTGCCTACAGCACTGCCATGATCGTATCCAAGTCTGGCGTAACCGCGGTGAGAGATTGCATGAATCTTAAATTTTGCATTGTTATATCGGTCCCTCGCCTGATATTATCGTTTGAAGAAGTACCATTGGAGTTCATTCTCACTCCCCCTAAAGTAGAATGCCGAAACATCCAACAGCCACCACTGCGGTTCTGAAGTTTTAGAACTTGTTGTCTTTTACATTTAAGGCTTACTTGTAATCAAGTTTCAACAGGACACTGCTAGATCACACATGACCCACAATGTTCAGATATTTTTTATTGCATAACAGATTGTAATGCTACTATAACTCGTTGATTCTTCTGATTTATCTCTCAAAGAATATACAGGGTTGTTGATTGACAAAAATCTGATCGAGCTCCGATTATCCATTGCATAAGCTGACGTACCTTCAAAATATATCCATAGTCTCTTTTAATGTTGAGATTTGTCAAAATATTTATAACCAACCATAGACACTGTGCAAAATAGTAATTTTTTCGTTCACCACAAGTTTAACGGGGCATTTATTTCAATAATTTTATTTTTGTCATTGGTGTAATTTTTTTGACATTTTGGCCTTTGAAAATTTTTGAGTTTGAATAGCTTTGATATGTCTCTTCCTTCATGTTGTTGCATTTTAAATGGACAACAGTACAGTCAAATAAATATGTTTTTCATGATATTTAATTTAAAGCCTTTACTTTCAAATGAAGCAACAAAAGATATATTGAAATATTTATCTTAAAAATTTAAATTACTCTTTATAGACAGACATATATTATAGTTTTTAACATTTGTATATACATTTAAATAATCTACTGGAAGCAACAATAACCTTTTCCCAAATTTTTTTTATTTAACAAATGCCACATACAAATTAGCGCTTATGCCATCAATGCACAAGCTCTGCTAAATACAATCGACAATGCAACCACTTAGTGCAGAATACATGTCTAAATAATTGGCTATCATATGTTGACAAGAATTACAAAGAATACAATATGAGGAGTTGGTAACGCCGATACAGAAGAAATGAGATCTCAAATCGTAATTATTATTTGTTAGCAGTCTAAAGCAGGGTCAGCAACCTTTTATATTTGGCGTGCCAAATCAATCTATCGATATGATTCAGCGTGCCCACAGTAAGCCATTTTGAAACACTTTGATTCCCGCAATAATGCATGCAGAGAGTTAGAGAATAGAGATCAATAATATAGATTTGCAGTTTTATTATGCATTAATTTTGCATCATTCAAAGATATTTCTTAATCTAAAAATAAACAGCTTAAAACCTAACTAT
Source organism: Trichonephila clavata (assembly GCA_019973975.1). NCBI lineage: Eukaryota > Metazoa > Arthropoda > Arachnida > Araneae > Nephilidae > Trichonephila > Trichonephila clavata. The sequence goes on from BMAO01022022.1 coordinate 13,475, forward strand.
TTCTAAAAAAAAAAACTTAAGTTGTACATATATTATGTATTTTTAAGCAGATTTATTAAAATAAGAAATATACAACACAACAAAAATATAAGTTTCCCCCTTCATTATCTATATATATATATATATAAATGAATGTGTGTCTGTCTGTACTCGATAGATTCAAAAACCATGCACCAATCTCCGTGAAAATTTGGGAAATTATTAGGTATATCCCGGGAAGGTTTTTGAAATTTTTTTTTAAAATCAGAGTTGGGGTTCTAGGTGCTTCCGAACAAATATCCCAAAACTATATATATAAAGGAGAAAAGCGACTCACTCACTGACTGACTGACTAATCACGATAATTCCGGAAGTATTCAACCTATAGACTTGAAGTTTGGTAGATGTGATCCTTTCAGGGAGTAGAGATTCACTAAGAACGGATTTTTTTTTGGCGAAATTCGATCCGTAAGGGGCGTTATAAATAATTGTTTCCGTTTTTAAACTACTCGGACGTACAATCTTGAAATTGGGTAAGCAGATTCCTTTAATAGAGTAGAGATCCTCTACAAAATGAGTTTGGTGAAAATCGACCCCAAGTGGCGTTGCTGGGGCTTAGGGGGCGTTGTAGATAATTATTCCCATTTTTAAACTATTAGACGTACAGTCTTTAACTTGGGTAAGCTGATTCCTTTCGAGTATAGAATTGCTACAAAATGAGTTTCTCGAAAATCAACCTTCAAGTTTCATTTTGGAGGATTAAGGGGCGTAATAGATAAATAATTTCGTTTTCAAACTAATGGACCTACCTGCTTGAAAATTGGTAAGCATGTTTCTTTCATGGAGTAAATATCCGCTGCAAAATGGATTTTGGGAAAATTGACCCCAAAGGATGTTGCGGGGGGGGGGAATATATAAATAAATATTCCGATTTTTAAACTATTAGACGCACAGTATTGAAATTTGGTAGGCAGATTCCTCTCATAGGGTAGAGATCCGCTACAAAATGCGTTTCGTGAAAAATCGATCTCCAAGTTGCGTTGCGGGGGCTTAGGGGTCGTTATAGATAATTATTTCCATTTTAAAACTATTAGACTTACAGTCTTTAAATTTGATAAATTGATTCCTTTCATAGAATAGAGATCATCTACAAAAATGGGATTTGTGAAAATAGCCCCCCAAGTGGCGTTGCGGGGGCCCAAGGGACGTTATAAGTTATTATCCCTATTTTTAAACTATTAGACGTACAGTCTTGAAATTTGGTAAGCAGATTTCTTTTGTAGAATAGAGAACCGCTACAAAATAGGTTTCGCGAATATCAACCAGCAAGTTTCATTTCGGGAAATTAAGGGGCTTAATCGATAAATATTTCCGTTTTTAAACTATTACATCTACCTGCTTGAAAATTGGTAGGCATGTTCCTTTCATGGAATAGAGTTCCTCTAACAAAACGAAAATCGACCCCCAAGGAGGGTTGCGAGGGGTCAAGAGGAGTTATAGAAAAAAATTCCTGTTTTTGAATTGCTAGACCCTCATACTTAAAATTTGCTAAGCATGTCTCTTTTGTTGAATGGGGATCCACTAAGAATGTATTTTACGGAAATCAACTCCTGGGGGGAGCAGGGGGTTACTGGAGCGTACTAAAAAATTCCTTTTTTCAAACTACAAGGACTATAATAATAAAATTTAATTTGCGTTTTTTTTTTAATTGAAATTCGTCAAGAACGGTTATTTTGGAAAACGACTCTCAACGGGATTACGGAGGTATTGATGGTAAAAATTTCGTTCTTTTCCTGTTAGATTTAGACTTGAAATTTGGCTTGCATGTTCATTTTACAGAGTAGGGATCCACCGAAAATTGGTTTTGCGGGAATCCACTAGGTTATAGGGTTACGAATGTGCAAGCATCATTCTATACTTCAATTTTAGAGATTTTTAGAAAATACAACTTAGATGATTTCTACCTTTTTTTTTTTATTAAGAGGCGACAATTACAGGTATAAGTATATTTTTCAATACAATCGAATTCTTATTGCTAGGTCTTAGATATTAATATTATATATATATACTAGCTGTTACCCGCCCGCTTCGCTGGGTATTTCATGATGTTTTATAAATTTTTACTGCTTATATATATGTATAAATTATTGATATCTCAGTCCTAGCATTAAGAATTCGATTGAATTGAGAAATAAACTTATACCTGTAACTGTCACCTGTTGATAAAAAAAAGGGCAGAACTCATCTAATTTGTATTTTCTAAAAATCTCTAAAATTGAAGCATAGAATGATGATTGCTCTTTCGTAACTCAAAAACCAAGTGGATTCCCGCAAAACCAATTTTCGGTGGATCTCTACTCCGTAAATTGAACATGCAAGCCAAATTTCAAGTCTAAATCTAACAGAAAAAAACAAAAGTTTTACTATCAATATCCCCGTAATCCCGTTGAGAGCCGTTTTCCAAAATTACCGCTCTTAGCGGATTTCAATTCAACAAAAGAAAAATGCAAACCAAATTTCATTATTATAGTCCTTGTAGCTCGAAAAAAGTAATTTTTTTTGTCAATACGTCCCAGTAACCCCCTGCAACCCCCCAGAACTTGATTTGCTTAAAATTTATTCTTAGTGGATCCCTATTCAACAAAAGAAACATGCTTAACAAATTTCAAGTATATGGGTCTAACAATTAAAAACAGGAATTTTTTTCTGTAACTCCTCTTGACCCCTCGCAAACATCTTTAGGGTCAATTTTAATTTTACTCTTTGTTAGAGGAACTCTATTTCATGAAAGGAACATGCCTACCAATTTTCAAGCAGGATGATCAAGTAGTTTAAAAATGGAAATATTTATCGATTACGCCTCTTAATCTCCCACAAATTAAACTTAGTAGTTGATATTCGCGAAACCCATTTTGTAGCGGTTCTCTACTTTACGAAAGGAATCTGCTTATCAAATTTCAAGACTGTACGTCTAACAGTTTAAAAATGGGGGTAATTGTCCATAACGCCACTTGAGCCCCCGCAACGCCACTTCTGGGTCTGTTTTCACAAAACTCATTTTGTAGGGGAATTGCACTCTATGAAAGGAATCTGCTTAGCAAAATTTGAAGACTGTGCGTCCAATTAATTAAAAATGCAAAAAAATTATCAATAACGCCCCTTGAACCCCCGCAACACCACCTAGGGGTCGATTTTCACAAAACACATTTTGCAGTGTATTTCTATCCTATGAGAGGAATCTGCTAACCAAATTTCAAGACTGTGAGTCTAATAGTTTAAAAAAAGAAATAATTATTTATATCTGCTCTTAACCCCCCGCAACACCCCTTGGGGGTAAATTTTCTCAAAACCTGTTTTGTAGCGGATATTTACTCCATGAAAGAAACATTCCTACCAATTTTCAAGCAGGTAGGTCAAATAGTTTAAAAACGAAAATATTTATCTCTTACGCCACTTATTCCCCTGCAACGCCACTTAGAGGTATGTTTTCACCAAACCTTCTTATAGCTGATCTCTACTCTATGAAAGAAATATCTTTATCAAATATAAAGACTGTGCGTCTAATAGTTTAAAAATGTAAATAATTATCTATAACGCCCCTTAAGTCCCCTCAACGCCACTTGAGGGCAATTTTCACGAAATCCATTTTTAGCGTATCTCTACCCTATGAGAGGAATCTGCTTACTAAGTTTCAAGACTGTACGTCTAATAACTTAAAAATAGGAATTTATAACGCCCCTTAAACTCCCGCCCCCGCAACACCCCTTGGGGGTCAATTTTCCCAAAACCCATTTTGTAGCGGATATTTACTCCAGGAAAGAAACTTACCTACCAATTTTGAAGCAGGTAGGTGAAGTAGTTTAAAAACGAATATATTTATCTATTACGCTCCTTAATCCCTCGCAACGCCTCTTAGAAGTCTGTTTTCACAAAACCCGTTTTGTAACTGATCATTATTCTACGAAAGGAATCTATATATATCAAATTTAAAGACAGTGCGTCAAATAGTTTAAAAATGGAAATAATTATCTATAACGCCCCCTAAGCCCCTGCAACGCCACTTGGGGGTCGATTTTCACAAAACCCATTTTGTAGCGGATCTCTACTCTCTAAAAGAAATCCGCTTACCCAATTTCAAGAATGTACATCGAGTAGTTTAAACATGGAAACAATTATTATTATTAAAGCCCTTAACCCCCCGTAACGCCCCTTGCGTTTTGAATTTCGGAAAATCCTTTCTTAGCTGATGTCTACTCTATCAAAGGAACATGTCTACCAAATTTCAAGTCTGTAGGTTGAATAGTTCCAGAGATTTCGTGATTAGTCAGTCAGTCAGTGAGTGAGTCGCTTCTCACCTTTATATATATAGATAAACAGTATATGCTCGTATTTATAAAATGTCATGCAATACCCAGCTAAGAGGGTGGGTAACGGCTAGTAGTTGATAAAAAGAATTTTTTTTAAAAATTTACAATGCCGCGTAACTCTGTTATGGGAAAATGTTTGAAAACCCTAAGCTGATATCTGGTCAGTAAAAGGAACACATTGTTACAAATTTTGTGTAATGAATGCTTAAAATAGTGTAAATAATTTATACTGGATGTGTAATTCGTTAATATTTCTTTTTGTTGTATTTATTTTATGTTAAAATTGTAATATTCGCAAGCAATGCCGTTCCTTACGTTATTATGGCGATTTAATGGAAATATAGCGAGATGTTGGTGATAGAGCCAAGTTGTCATCATTTTTGGTGACCATGTTGACAACTTGGTGATTGATTGGATAGTGTAGAAGTTGATATGCTATAGCACCACTAGGTGGGGAGCTGCAACAAAGAGGATAGTATAAAAACCTTCTCTATAAAAAAATACATAGTGCCAATTTTCATATGGATCGTTTGAACGGTGTTGGAGCGATGCAATCTCACATATACAAGCATTCATTTATATCTTTAAAAGAAATATACATCTCACAGTGTTTGTCCGCGATGGACTCAAAAACTACTCAACCGATCATAATATAATTTTGCATTATGTGTGTCATTTCGTCCAACTTAAAACATAGGATAGTTTTTATTTCAATTAGTGACGCCATAAAATTTTTATTGCCAGAAATGTGAAGAATCCGAAAAACAAATTGCCAGATTTTGCGAATATAATGGAATAATCACAAAATGTGGCAATGCTCATGTGTCTGTGGAAGCAGATATTGAGCCAAAATGCCCGAAAACTAAGTGCCTGGCGTATTTCGGGGCGTGGAATCCGATTTTCAAGTCAGTTTCCAAAACTAACCGTAATTTTACCGGATAAAGCCGGTCGACCGTATTTTAGACACACCATAACAGGGGCTTACATTAAAAGCCTTGAATCGTGAAACCTTGGACCCTGGCGTACTTCAAAATGAATATTCCGAATCTGATATCCAATCTGAGAAATAACTGTAACTTTTCCGGATAATTCAGGACGACCATTTACTATGCAAACCGTGGCAGGACCTTACCCTTAATGTCTTGGTGCGGGAAAAGTGCGTTTCTGTTGTAATTCGGGATGGTGAACGAGAGTTTGAATTCGAATTTTAGAAATTCCTGTAACTTTGCCAGATAATGCCGGACGATCGTAATGCCCCTTCCAGGGACTGAACTTGCCGGCTGAGGGGCACAAAAGTAATCTCAAGTTGTATCTAGGGGCGGGCAAACGATAATTTGAAAAATCATATTTCAGAAACTCCACTAAACTTGCCGGATATTGTCTTAATTAGGAGAAAAGGCATATGATTCGCGTCCGGATTTTCATTCTCTCTAGCGATTGAACTTGCTCGCGCGCTGGAGCATCAAAAGTCAGCTCCGTGTGCATTTCGGAGTGAAAATAAGAATCTGAAATTAAATTTTAGGAGTTTCGATAACTTTACCGGATAATGCCAGTCGACCGTATTTTAGACACACCGTAGCAGGGGCTTGCCTTAAATTCCTTGGATCGTGAAAACTTGGTCCCTGGTGTATTTCAAAACGGATAATCCGAACCTGATATTCAATCTGAGAAATAACAGTAACTCTTCCGGATAATTCAGGATGACCGTCTTTTACGCAAACCAGGGAAGGAGCTCACCTTTAAAGTCTTGGCGTGGGAAAAGTGTATTCCTGGTGTAATTTGAGATGGTTTAAGCGAGTCTGAAATCGAAATATAGAAATTCCTGTGCCAAATAATATGGCCAGATAATGCCGGGGGATCGGAATATTCTCGGACAGCAGTACCAGCCTAATTTGCCGACGTAGAAACGTAAAAAGTGGGTCTTGATTGTTTTTTGGAGCTGCCGATTCAAATATTCTCAATCCAATTCAAGATTATCTTATATCTACGTCAAATAATGCCAGACGAAAATATTTTTCACGGACTGTGGAAGGGGCTTGCTTTAAAATTCTTGAGGAGAGAGAAATGCTTTTCTGTTGTTTTTCTGGAAGGGAAACAAGAATAATCTGAAATCGGATTTTAGATACTCCCGTAACTTTACCGGACAATGCAGGCCGACCGTAATGTCCCCCTTCAGAGACTGAATTTACAGGAGCCGTGGCAGCGAGTGCTTCTCGGTGTGGTAACGAGAATCTGGATACGGATTACAAAAGCTTCCGTAAATTTTCTGGATATTGCTGGAATGAGGTCAAATGGCTTTGCGTACGAGTTCCACACATCTCCGGATTTTCATTCCCTATAGCAACTAAATTTTCAGGTGGCAGTCGCGCGAAAATATGATTGCAATAGGAAATTGCATTGGTAATTGCATTTCGTGCATTGTTGTAATTTTGTTAGAGGATGGAAAAACTGCACATTTTCCATCAAGCTGCTATTGGACATTCATAAGATACAAGATGCAATGTTACCATTGAAAAAAAAAAAGAGCGGATTGACTACAGTATTGCAAATAAATTCAATCATGATCAGTTATAAATATACCATGACCCATAAACATTTACTTAAAGCATTAAGTAGAACTTTGCAAGATTTAAAGAGCAAGGAGAAAATATTTGGTGTTGCTGTTGTATTACTGCCTGGTGATTTCCGACAGACATTAACAGCCATTACACGCTCTACTTTTGCTCACGAGATTAATGCCTCTTTAAAACAATCGTTTTCATTGCGAAACGTTGAAACACTTCAACTGACCATAAACACGCGAGTACATTTGCAGGATGATCAATCTGAGCAAATGTTTCCTAACCAATGCTGAATATTGGAAACGGTGAAATAGAACTTCATCTCAATACAGAATGCATGAAACATCCAAACAATTTCTGTACTGTTTTTCAGACAAAAAGGAACTGATTGAGACTATCTTTCCGCGGATATACTGTATACTTATCTAGATAATTCTTACCTCTGTAATCCTGTTACTTAATCAGAAAAAATGTTGATATTGTGATGAAGCAAACTTCCTGACACAGGGTTGTTGCCAATTGATCCACCGCCTTTTAAACCAATCGACACTATTGTTCATGAAAATAAAATCGTAAATTTTCCAACGGAGTTTTTGAATTCTCTAGATGTATCAGGAATGTCGCCACATAATTTTCGGTTGGTTCCCTGGTTATTATCTGCGTAACTTAAATTCACCTAGATAATGCAACGGTGTATGTTTTATCATCAAAATAATTATACCGGAAACTTCTTGCAGCAAACATTTTGACTGTAAAGTTTAAACGAAAATTCGGTTCCGCTACTACGGAATCTGTTGCCAGGTGTTCCAATTATACCGTTAGAATCTCTAATACCAATCAAAAGGCTTCAATTCCCTATTCATTTAGCTTTCGCGATGACCATAAATGAATCTGAAACCCGAACAATATTCATTTGATACTTGGACATAGAAAATCCATGTTTCTCGAATGGGCAACTAGATGTTACATGCTGACGTGTGCGGAAACCGTTGAATCTATTTGAGTTAGAAAAATACGGGTTACCGAAAGATATTGTGCACCGATTAGCGATTAGTTGTATAAAATTATTTGCTGTTATATATTTTACAATGATAAAAATAATTTTAGAAATTGCAAAGAATAAACGTTATTCATCACATATATAAAATTAAATCTTCATATGTTGTTACTTCAAGACTTCTTTAGTAATTCATGCATTATACTACACTCAAATAGGAGATGAATGAAATGCAAAATTAAAATAATTTGTTGTTTTATGCTTTATTTCAACCCTCCAAAATTATAAATGAAGATTAAATTGACTGCATTGAATAGCTTAGGATAATATTGAACTAACGCACTAAAACAAAGCCACAGAAACGCGTGGCCGGGTCAGCTAGTAGTTAAGTAAAAATTTTAATGCGAACTAGCGTCTACTTTCATATCGCCAAATCAGGGGCATAATTTGTGACTTTCATTTTGACACGATTCCGAGCATTCAGTTGTTAAACAATTTCTTTGCGGACTCGAAATATTTTTCATATGAGGAAACGTTTTTAACTTTGATTTGTAGAACGAAAAGCGGAAAGCAGAGAGTACATGCAATTTTCTCTCTTCAAACAATTAAATCTCTCCAGCAAAGACATTCAGTAATTTTCGAAATAGCTGTACATTTATCTTTAGAGTTATCTTTCAAATTTTTTCGTAATTCCTTAAATGCCTAATTCTGAAAATGTTTGTCAAATAAAGTCCATTATAAATTTATCTACTTTAATCCACCGAAAAATGAAAAATTTGTGGATTAGTGCAAAGTGCCACTTAGAACTGTACCACGTGCCACATGTGGCACTTATGCCATAGGTTGCTGACCTCTGGTCTAAAGCGTGCAACAGCAACTTTTCTTAAGACATGAGGGACACAAGTGGGACTCCCATTAATTACTTAAAATTATTCTTGTCCATATTTAAAATTAAATTCTGCATTTAGATAGTATGATTAAAGTTTCTTACCATGAAAAAATATATTCGAGATGAGTTGCATTTAAGAGGTTACTTAGATTTTTCTTTGCGATATTAAAAAAAAAAAAATTGTATATAAAATGTAATTTTTTTTTCTTTCTAAAAGAATTATGAAGTCATTCGCAATTAAAAGAAGAATTTTAAATGTATTAACTTTGAATTTTATTATTTAGTTATTTTTACTGGGTTTTGTATATGTATGATTTTATATATCATTGTTGGAAAAAACTATGCAAGAAAATAAGAAATACACAAATAAGAAATAAACAAGTGAATTATATAATTCAGTAGGATTTATTCAATTTTTAGAGTAGTTAGTGGCAATCTCTAGAGTAATCACGGCTTACAAAAGTTCTACAGTAAGGTTTAATTCATTATTGGAAAAAAAAAGATTAATCCATTATTTTTGTGATTTAAATAATTAATCAATACAAATAAATTGGAATTGGTTTATATTAGAAAAACCTAAAGGAAACATCTCAAGTTTCATGAGCTGCACAAGAGAGATGTTACATTTTAAAATTTTACCCAAACTTTTATGAATATTTTTTTTCTGCATCATTGCTCTAGTGAAGTTCCTCTTTATATTTTCGCAAAGAAAATGTTGAACATATCATACAATTTCATAACTCTAGCATAATTTTGATTCTAGTTGTATTAGGAAAAATGTAACCATGAATAAAATATATATAAAATTATATGAATAAACATATGAAATTTAATACTTTTCTTCGCATCACCCTATCGGGAGAAACGATATTTCCCTCTTAAATTTAACACTATAATGCCAATATTAGTTTGTCTAAGAAACGCCTAGTGACCATGGTAGCCTAGTAGTCAAGATCACGGACTCGTGGCCGGTGTGTCATGAGTTCGAGCCTAGTGCAGCTGAAGATACGCCGTGTAGAGGAATGATGAGCGTTAAATCTGTCGGGGCTCAATGGTGTCGTGTGGAAATTAGAAGAGAGTGTCGTCCTCGTCACTTGACCATGGTTCAAAATTACGAGGTCCATTGCCAGAAGCCCTCGTGTAGCTGAATAGGGCAACGTTAATATTCACTAATAAAAGTCTGATATTTGTTTAACTGTACGATATCTAAATGACTCTTCTCTATTACAAGGACTGGATGAAAAGTAATGGCAATATTTACCATTTCGACTGAAGAACTCCTGATAGCGCTGACATTTTCTGAGCCGATAAAAAGACAGCTACATTCAGACATGAAGTATGAGTGACAATTTTTACTCAGCAATATAGTGAGGTGACTTGAAGTGCGAAGTGAAAGAAAAAGTGCAACAATCTATCCATAAATCAGGAACAATACTTTTCGTATGAAAATCGAAGTTGCTCAAGGTCATAAAACAATACGTTGTTATTAGGGTTTGGGGAATGCAAATGGCGCGTTGCCATATCGTACTACTACGATTTACTATCAAACGATTTAGATCGTTTCTGATATGTTGGTAACTTGCAGACGATGTGGAATTTCCGAGAGTTAGCTACATGGATAGAGGCCTTAACCATGCTTCACATTCTGCACAACATCCTTGGGTGTTGCAAGATTGCACATCGATGAATACTGCATACGTTGCTTGAAATGTAATGTTAGCACTATTATGCACTAGTACATGGGATTTTGAACCAATACCGAACGGACAATTTCATTGTATGAATTGTCACAATAGATAAAACGTAAGTTCTCTCTTATGGACCAAGTTTGAATGACAATTCGATGAATAGAGACATTCTGATTAGACATGTCTACAGAGAATGTGTATAAAGTTGTATCATCTAAAGGTGATGTTAGCTGTTGCATACAATTCACGGACTGATGTTGAAAAGTGCTTTAGTGTAGAATGGAGATGTTCCCAATAACTGTGAATTCTTGAGACGACCAGTACTCAGGAGAAAGCGATACCTTTTTTGTTTTCTTCGAGCCCACTCAACCTCTTGACAATACATGATGTCATATTGCAAACACTGTCACGGACCTCAAGGTACATCCGCCATTTTCACTCAATGTGGGTCCGTACGACTAGGATTTCTTCACTAAAATGAAAAAACTTCTCTGAGGGATTCATTTGAACTGCAGGAAGGTGTTTATCCATAGCAGGCAATCGTTACGGAAAATCGATAGAAGAGGGCGTGCTGATGGTGCCTTCCAGTCCATTGCAAAAGATGGTAGATATAAGAAGAGATAATTGAAAGTAAACTTTTGTTTATGTGATAATAAAAGAATTTTAGATCAATTGATGTGTGGCCACTTCTTTGTATCCAACCTATGAATACATAAACTATCTATTCATTCATTATACAATACACTTAAGTAATTTATGAAAATCGAAACGTAATGTAGGATGTTTGAATAACTCTTTTAACACTGTTTTGATGGACCCAAGCTATGAAACATCAAAATGTAAGTAGTGATTATTCCTATTACACCAAAGATAAAATTTCTTTTAATAGGAGTGATTTTCCACACTGTTAGTGATATTCCTTTATTCGTTAGCATGAGAAATCTGTGCTGGGCGATGGTTAAACTTTCTTTCTGTACAGGCATATTAAAAACTAATGAAGAAATTTCAGTGGATGACTCTTCTATTAAAGAAGCCGATGCTATCATAACAATGAACAAAGGGAAAGGTGACACGAAAAGAAAAAAGGTTGTAAGTCTCTCCATAGAATTCTGAAAAATAAAGGGTTCGTTTAAGATATATAGAGAAAAAGACATCACACAAGAGTTATAAATAATGGTTGTAAGTACCAGAAAACCGACTTCATTATCTATATCATTGATGATTGATTTCATGACTGTGTATGAATGTAGAATTTTTTCACAATTGGACATGTCCCTCGTTAACATAGCCTCTTTAAATTGTATTATGACACCTCTTATGTGATAACAAAGGGCTATGTAAAAATACGCAAATGACATCATTGGAAATATTTTATACAAAATGTTCGTTATATCATATATGCAAGAAACTAAGACATTATATGTATCGTTATCAAAAGAGTGTCCGAAGAAGATCATAGAAACTTCGAAAAATAGCTTTTTTATTAAGAGTTTGTAAATAAGAATTAAAAGTTGGAAAGAAATGCTCAGAATCACAAGAAGCTTTAACCAGAAATTATTTTCCGAATTTTTATTTGTTTTAATATGTTTGATAAGCATGACAGCATTTTTCAACTGGTTTAACTTCTTTATAAGAACTAAACGATGTATAATACTTATCACACTGAGCATTATTATATTCACAGGCAAAGTAGAGCTCTGCATGTAAGGTATTCTTGATACTGTTGTTGAGATTTGAAAAAATATAATAATGACATTTATCATTGCTACAAGAAAATAGAATATTTTCACAGAGTAGGTAGCTTTCTTAGAGGGAATTATGGGAAAAATTGCGCTGCAGTGAAACAAAAAGAATATGTAATTATAAGGTGAGATCATTTTCAAATTCTGTTTCCTTAAAAACTCAACGAATCATTTTTATAACCTCTGAATATACTGCGTTGTAAAGTTCAAATAAACATAAAATGATACATTCTTTACCTTACTGATTACTAAGATAATATCTTGATAGATTTCCAATTCTTTCAAGTTTTAGTATGTATAAAATTTCCGTTTAATTTATGGTAACTTACAAGTATTAGAGCATTTCTTCAACCCAATTAACCTAAATAAAAAAAGAAAGAACCTTTTTTCTGGTCTGATCGAAAATTCGAAATTCGATATCTTATTTACGTCACGTTTCCCATCAATCTATATTCTTTTATTAATCATATACTTGCTTTTTATTATGGAAAATGGTTTTCTGAGCAACAAAAGGTTGTACACCGCACAAAGGGATCAATATTTCGTTTTCATGAAAATTAAATTACAAGAATTAATGAGTTACTTGTCTAAAAGTGATTGAATCTGAGTGCAGGTAGGAAAATAATCATAGCAATAAAAAGCTATTGAAAAAAAAAAAATTTTAATTTTGTTTCTCATGTTCCATTAGAAACTTGTTCTGAGCAAATGTTAAAAGTCACCTGTTAAGGTAAACATCTTTATTCTGAATTTATAACGTTGATTTTAGTTAAAATTAATTATGTTTGAAGAGAATTATGTTCGTGGGGCTATAAATGTCACGTTATGATATATTAAACAAAAATATTATAACTATATGTACTTTACAAGCACGATAAAATTACTTATATTATATCCATGTTGTTACATTAAGCTTCAATGCATTTTAAAGTGAAAACAATTCAAGAGAACTATTTTTTCCCAAAATTATAGAAATGGAAGCTGCTAAAAATAAAAGGAGTCTGATTGATCTCGATTCTTCAATATTATTAATATAGCACATTGAAATAACACGAGGATTATTTAAAATGCGCCTAGTTATTTTGAATACAGTAAAGTGAAGAGACAACACCCCAAATGGTACCCTCCAAACCTCCACACTACGCTAATGTGCGAGCTTGATTTTAGCATGCATCAGCCCTTCCACACAGCGAGTATCTAGTGGCAGCACGAAAGATGTCGGGATATATGCACTTGAATTATCTCGTTTTTCTTTTATAATGTATAAAATTCCAAGTATGTAAATAATTTTGGAGCAATATATGAGAACGTAATGAGTTAATTTTTTCACACATTGGCTACATTGTACAGGGTGCCCGCTAAAGTGCATTGTCACCCTAATAATTTTTGAACGGCAATTCATAAAAATGGGGCCTAAATATAGTAAATCTGCCACGCGCTACACAAAAAATTTGCTTGCAGTGCACCTGGCGTATAAGCTTGGAGTTAACATTCTTATCTCAAAAACAGTACGAGATACGAGAAAAAAGTAAATTACAAAGTTGTTGAGCATCATCAATTTGGTTAAAAAAAAATCTTGTGCATAAAAATGATACAAATAAAAAGCGCAAAGCACACATATGTTTGATCACTTTGAACAAAACTACACTTTTTCCGGAAATGACGCTTATTTATTTGTCCTGCTCAAAATGTTGTCCTACAGCAACAATACACATCTAGAAACAGGTTTACATTTCCCGCAGCATTTTCTTCAACAAGGCACGTGGCACGCTAGCACAAGCATCCGTTATACGGTTTCGAAGTTCCTGTAGTATTGATGGAAGGGTTGCATTCCCTTTTTTTATGTATTCCCACACAAAAAACCAAATAAGTTATGGTCAGATGATCGAGCAGACCCTTCAACGCAACCATCATACCTCTTGATTTATTACTGGAATGTATCTCGAATGTACAGAGTGACACGAGATCCCTTATATGGCGTTTGCCGTCATGTTGGAACCTTACACATTCGAGGCGATTCGACTACATTTGGCAAATCCTCTTGAAAATCGGATCGTACGTCCTTTAGTAATAACAAATATCGGGATCATGCTAATGTGCCCTCGTACAATACCGGGCCAATCAGTCTGTTTTGAATATTCCGCACAATACATTTATCAACCAGCGAGCTTCATTTCGAACTTCGACAGAACATCCAGAATTATTCAGCGACCAAAAATTGATGTTCTGCTTATTGTATTACGTGCAAAGCATGCCTCATCCGTCCGTATGATGTTGGCAAGAAACGTTGGTTGGACCTCCAAGTGGTTCATAATGAAGTTGCACCAATCATAACTTCACGAGTGGGACATTTTCTCTTTTTTCCCGCTTTATGTGGCATTCCAATTTTTGGAGTAAAGAGCCAAATAAATATGCGTTTAGCGTCTTCTATTTTTAATATTACTTTACGAAAGGTGTCTTATTTTACTAAAATCAATGATGCTGGACAACTTTGTATTTGACTTTTTTTCTCGTTTCTTGTACTGTTTTCGAGATAAAATCAATAACTCCAAATTGATCCGCTAGGTTTTACTGTAACCAGTTTTTTTTTGTGTGTAGCGCGTGGCAATTTTACTATACCTAGATTCCTTTTTTATGGCTATAGCTTTTGTTGTTCAAAAATTATTGGGTGACAAAGGATTTTAGCGTGCTCCTTTTATAACGAAAGGAAAATAATATAATTTGATGCTTAAATTGATGAACCCCAGTTAATAAATTGTATATATTTTGAATTCACACAGTGTATTCGCTATATTACAATTATTGAATTACCATATTATAATTAATCCAACGTGTTACAGAATGATTTCCAGATTTAAGAAAAATAATATAACTAATGCATATAGTTGTAAAATATGCTTATTAATACAGTCAAAGTAAAACAACTTCTAACATTCAATTAAAATTTTTCTTTTGATTCTTTTCATTAATTACTCCGCTTCGTTCGTTACTACAACTTCCCTTTTCAATATCCCCTACTTGGTTTTGTACTTGGCACCACTGGTGTAGCTAGTCCTAAATGGGCCCTGTATCAAAATTCCTTGAGCGCTCTTTTTTTGGATTCTTTTAACATTTTACGATTTTTTTGCTCGCGTATTTCGGCGACCCTGTAGCTTTAACCCCGTATTATTCATACGGCTGATACGGCAGTAGCTACACCCCTGCTTCTCACCAGATATTTACACATAGTTTCAGTTGTACGCCTGACTTAAGAAAACCTTTCTAAGCAGAAAATAAATAGTTAAATAATTTTTATGATGTGGAAACTGATTTTCACATAAAATATTTTCTCTTTTATTCCTAGAGATTTGCTTTAATGCAATACATCAAAAACTTTGTCTTGCACACACAAGCTGATTTTAAATTAAAGTTACATTCTGACTAATGTACAACATTTTGATTCCTTGATATTTAAGGGAGACATCTGTGATAAAATTTTATTCCAAAGAAGGGCATTATCTTCTAATAAAAAAACCTCTTTCATACAAAACACAAATATTAAAGAAATCATACACTTTTTTTCTAAATGTTGTGTAATAAATTTAAGTTAAAATATTAACTTGGAGTATAATAACATTGATCAAATGTCTCAAATCACGATGCAATTTTCATCTAGCGTAATTTATTACTATATTAATTTAAAATACTATTTATATACTCATCACCAAAAAAGTGTTGAATCTAAAAAGTACAGTCAGTAAACTCCGGTGACTCAGATGGTCTCTTTACTCAACTCTTCTCATGCAGATTGAATTTCGGCATATAGGAGTTTCAGATATTGTTTTAGCAGTAAAATCCCATAAGTGATAGTTCTAGCGAGGCTGCTAGTCACACCACAAGAAAGCTATGATACCAACACGAGATGATTAGTTTTTTAAAAAGCAACACGAGGGCTATCGAGGATGAATTTCATAATTCTGATCATCATCCAAGTGACGAGTGAGTGAGTGAGTGAGTGATTTTGGGTTTATTGGCGCAAGAGCCGATTTCGGCTATACTGCGCCAAACATTTGTTTTAATATCTGTGGTCTAACGGGAAGAGAAAGAAAGAATGAATTGAATGACAAGAAAGAGGTCTAAAATAGAGAAGGATCACTAGGGTACCCCGGGTTCGTGAAGCCGTGTTTACCAAAGACAGTAAACCCCGTGGGAAAGGAAAAGATCACTAGGGCACCTCGGATTGTGACACACGTACTCACCTAAAGAAGGTGAGCCCCTGAGGTCCAAGTGACGAGGAAGACACCTGAGATGGCATCCCATTTTCCCAAAATCTATCAACTGCAATGAATATGATTACGAGGAGCATTGTCTTGCTGAAATAGAGAATTGGGATGAATGTTCACAAAATTGCTGACCATCGGTCAAAGGATCTGACTAATGTACCTCATCAAACCGAGCATCAAAACAATTAGCGAGGTTGATGTACCTCATCAGCCTCGCTAATGTACCGGTCAAAGGATCTCGCTAAAGTGGCGCATCGTATGACGCCGCACTCCATACCATGCACTCTGCGTGAGAATGACAATAAATCGTACATCGTAGTTCAGACAGTATTGCTTCCAAACACAAGTGCGATTACTATCCTCATCAAAACAAAAGTGAGAATCACCGCTAATGATGGCCCATTGTTATTCCGCATAGCTTCATGGTGCTCTTTCGAGGCAGTACCATTGTAGTCTTTGGTGTCAGGGCAATCTCCGAAATGGCCTTCTAAAATAAGCTACGATTACCCTTCCCTTAATAAAGTGAATTATTATATTATTCTCTCTTCTGTAATTCCCCAGCTGAGAAAATATGGGGATTCGTCTATCACTTTTCTCAATCTGTACCTGCAACGAAAGGACGCTTAATGGCCACTCTCAATCAATTTAATTCTAATTTTTATTAACATCACTCTCTAAGGCAACGCGAGAGCTATTGGCAATCGACATTGTAATATTGAACCTCTGCCAAGTGATGAGGATGATATCTGAGCTGGAGCCCCAAACTTAAACACTGTGCCATCGTGAGGATTTTGAGCTACAGCAAATTTAAATTTGCACGTTGAATTTGTCCCTCTACAGGGCAAATTTTCTGTAGCACTAAGTTTTAAACTGCCGACTGAAAAAACTATTAGTCTCATTCATGAAATTAGTCTCGTTCATGATCATTTGGATGGTTAACCTTCGTTCTATCCAAATAGAATAAAGCCCATCATTTCCTTCACTGTGGCAGTATCATCAAATATGGTGGTCTTTCATTTCTTGGATTGTTTATGAAGGAGATGTGATAGCCTGAAAATTCCTTTTCAACTTCATAACACAGTTATATGATGTGCTATAATTTCCATTGTGGATTTTCAGGGCACTTTAATATTTCAAATGAAGGAATAATCACAATCAAGTCTCTCTCTCTCAATCTTCTCTGTACTGCGAGTTCGATTCACAATTTCCTAAAGCCTAACAAATCAACAGCAAGTGCTGTAATTTACAGCCCTTTGCAGATAAGGATTAGTTAACCTTCAGAATAAATTTTATCCAGAATTCACGGTCAATTAAAACTTTAGGTTGCTCCTGCGTATTGTAGATAATAGATTTCCATATGTTTTAAAACACTATTAGTTTTTTCTAATTAAACTTTAGGTGCTCCCTGTTTAGATAATAGATTTCCATATGTTTTAAAACACTATTAGTTTTTCCCTAAAATTTTAAAAGTTACAATGAAGGACAGCCAATGGCTTTTTTTTCTCAAAAAGGAAGCACTATATCGATTATTATATTCAGACAGGTATCCTGAAACTCAACGTCACGCAAGCATGGGGTAAAAGGGTTGTCCCATATCAGTTCTGGAGGGAAAAATCCCTATCACTTGGTTAAGCAAAGAACAGCCAATAGAATAGAAATGGGGACAAGCTACTTTGGAATTAATTAAATGAGTCATCTTTTGAAATAACTTGCCTAGAATAGTATGGGGTATTTTTCTTTTTTAGAAAGTGAAAGTTAGGTGACATTTCCTCAAACCAACTCAAAATACGTTAATTTTGTCTAAATCATCAAAGTGTTTCACTCAATTTGTGACTGATAAATAACACGGCAATTTAAGAAGTTGTTAGTGAAAAGAATCACTGTAAAACTGAGAAATTTGCGGTCACGGTATTTAATGATGTAATAGAGGGTGTCAATAGAGGTGTTTTTGGTTCGTAGATAAAAAAAATTGACCATGATTGTAATGGATAAAAAGTGTTACACCATTTTGGAATCTTAACTAAATGGGCCATCTTTTGAGAAACTACTTAGAGTTGCGTGTTATATTTTTTTCTTTTTATGGAAAGTCAAAGAGTTGGAGAACAACATTTTCTCAAACCCCGACTCAAACAAACTACGTTAATTTTAACTAAACCTGCAAAGTGCTTTACTCGACTTCTTACTGGGATTAATAAATAGCCTGGCTGTGAAAGACGACGTTAGAGAAAAAAAATCACTGTATAACCGTGAAATTTGTGATCACAATTAATAATAATGTGATGGAAGGAGCCAATCCTCCATATTTTCAAAAATATTCTAGTCATTGCTTAACCAAGTTACTGGAAATTCCCAGAACTGAACTTTTATCCAGTGTCCGCTTCTTGTTGAGATGCGGGACACTGTGTACATACCTTTCAGTAAGTAAAATGTAAAGCAAAATGCATTTAATTTTGAGAATTGTTTTGTAACTTTCTAGGATTGAAATGAAGTTTTTCATTGACTAAACTTGCTATTGTGATAAATATACAAAAGAAATTTATATAATAATCTTTTTCTTTTCATAAAGTTAAGAAATGAATATCGTGCTGCCATCTATGTTTCAATTATTGTAATAAACATTAATTTTTAATATTAATATATTTTTTTCTGCTCTCCAAATGTCTTTTATTCTCTTTGTGCCTCTTAACCATTAAATGAAGAATTATTTATGATATTCTGAATAATAAATTATTTATCTTGCTTTTTTTGCATATTTATGTCTGAGGAATTATTTACCTTATTTACATAAAATTTTATTACATATTTTTTGTTCTTTATATTAATGACATAATCATCAAAAAATTAAAAAAAATATAAATCACTCAGATTACTCCTTATAGATACGGAACTTGATACAATTTTGATAGGTGAAGTTGTTTTGTAAATCTTTCCCAACAGGGCATCCCATTATCAAAGTTAATCGACTTAGAAAGCTCTCATATTGGAGTAGTGTAGTAGTTTAGAAGGGGATGCTAGCTCAGGTGTCGTCCACCTTACTAGACAGTCTATCCCCTATAGCCCTAATGTAGCTTCAAAGAGTGCCGCGTAAATAAACAATCAAATCAAATCCATTGTCAGGAATTAGATGCTCTCACCAGATGCAGATTTTTATTATAGGATTTTTTGCTTGCTTTTCTGGTTGGTTTTATCATGGCGATTCTTGTCTCTTTTTCTTGCTTCATGATTGTCTTTGCCCTTGTACAGGTTGTGTGTATGTGTGCCTTTGATATTTCTAGATTTCTCTGTATTTCTTTGAGTGGGGTAAGTGGTCCCGATAGCCGATTGGTCATGGTCACGAAGTTGTGGACGACATTGTCGAGCTGCTGTCTCGAGTCCTAGCGCTACTGAGGATCCACCGTGCCGAGGGGCTCATGCATGTAAAAAATGTTGAGGCTGAAAGTTTTTCTGTGGGTGTGGTGGCGAAAGTTGCACGTGGAATGCCATCTCAGGTATCGTAATCATCATTTTCCCCAGAATCCACCCATCCGGTATAGTGGTTAGTGAAGCTGACTGCGGTTCCGTAGGGCGTGGGTTCGAATCCCGGAGAACGCAGGGATGTTTGTAAATGTATAGTGCCTTTGCGGCATGGGGATACTCTATATAGCCGTCAAACCGCAAGTCTTATCGTGAGGTTGGTGGAAGGGGAAGAGAAGAGGGAGGTCCCTGATCACCCCCAAGGTGTTCACCCTCAAAATTGGGTACGAACCGAGCCAATTCGTACTGTCACCTGTGTGGTGCTCAAAGCTAAGGCTAACGACAGGCGTAAGAATCTAGCCTTTCAATTATATAATTAATAATATATGATCAGTAAGCATATATTAAATAGTCATAAATTTAATGAATCTAAACAATAAATAGAAACATAAAAAGAAAATAAAAGTCAAAATAAGAGGGCTACAGTGGTGTAATTGCAAACTCTTAGCCTTAGAAACTAAAATTGTAGGGGTAAACATTGTTCTCGCATCAGACTGACCACCTGACCGGAACATCTGCTCATGCCCTCAGGGCCCAAGGTCCGTATACTGAGTTGGACACAGTAGGTCTTGACCCTCATGTGAACTGTTGTTCCACTGAGTTAAGTTAAACATTGTTTTAAGAGCATTATCACTCAAATAAGCAAACACATATATGTATATTCTTTTATACAACTGGGGCCATCTTATTTTGCTTTACACCGTTTTGTTATACTTCTATTTATTGTTTGGTTTTAATTAGAGTTTAAAAGTGTTTGTGTTAAGGAAAACTAATATAATTATAATCCTTTCAAACATTTTGTTTCTAAATAATTATCAAATTATTTCTTAATTTTATAATGCTATTCCAAGTATCAGTGTAAAGTTTAACGGGTAAAATGTTTATATTTATTACTTTTTCAATACACCCGTAAGCTTTAAACTATTAACCTCAGAAACCTGTTTATCTTTGGTATGCTGAACGAATTTTTCATGAAATTTGAAATAAATCTGCAAGTTAAATGAATTTCAAAGTAGCCATAGTGCAAAGCATTATAGCTACAGTATTCATTAGAAATTTTCCTTTATAGTAAACTATCAATAATTACTGAATTGAAAAAAGTATTTATACAACCTGAATCTAATCATAATCTTTTCTTCAGAGCAATATATATATATATTATTTTGAGAACATGACATATGAGAAAGTTTGCACATTAAGAATAATGAAACGAATTTATTTTACATTCATTTCAAAATATTATGTCTTTGCCTTCTTCAATATTTTTTACATTATAAATGCAATTAATGAATTTTTTCTATTATGTTTCACATATGCATTTTATAATATTCCTAAAAGTTATGAATAAACTAAGTTAATAAAGAGATTGATTTGTATAAAGTACTTCCTTTTTCTGAGATAAAAAATTGTTCGATATTTCAATACGCATTCATCCCTCCATTATCATTTCAATGAATTTAGAAAACTATTTACTACAATATTTATGCATTAAGATAAAAGAAATGCCTTATTGTAAAATAAAATTTTTGTATTTGGTTTTTAATATTGTTCCTTTTAACTAGTCAAAAGGCTAAATAATAAATGTTTTTTCCTTAACTTTTTATGTTCCTTTTTTCAACAGCTTTTTTATTGAGTGTTCTCACTACTACATTAACTTTTCTATGAAAAACTCACAATAATTCTTCGACAAATACATGAAAATATTTTTTTATTTGACATACATTAACACATAAACATTTTAAATAACTCCTCGTCATTTTTACAATTCCAACAAATACACTATTATAGACAAGTGTCTTATCACAAAAGTTTTAACAATATCATTTATATTCTCAATTTTGAGACTAAATTTAAATATCGAGAGAGACAATATTAATTGAGAGTGAGATCATAACAACTGAGATTTAACCTATTCAATTTATACAATACGAATGACTGTTCATGAATGCATTGATCTAAAGAAAGAATGATTCGTAATGTTTTAAAAAGTCCACTTATATTTATTAAAAACATCTATAGATGTGAATAGTTCAAAAGCTATAGATGTGATTCTAATAACACACAGCTTTGTTACTCTCACTTTAAAAAAACATTCTGCTGCAATAAGTTCATAATTCACAGATATACCAAAATATTCATAGGATTTGCCATGGATGTTTTGCTCACGGAATGTACCTAGATGGGAATCATGTGTTGTACAGGATATAAGGAAATTTTTCGAATATAATTTTTGAATAGATTCAATGTAATTTTCTTTGAAAATTATTTACATTTAAACTTTTTAATAACGGCTTAACTTTGTTTTCCCAAAGTAATTTCAGTAATAAATTCTTTCCAAGTAATTACTTTTATGGGTGACAAATAAAGTGTATCATTCTTCACACTTCTTAAAAGTTAAGCAGATTATTTATATCTACACACAATAACAATTTGTGAAGACCAATATTTCCTCCAACCAACATTTCCCATGTTATTTTGAATGAAGCAAATTTTATCATTTTTACGTATAAAATTTAGAACAACTTATTTTAAAACATTATGCAAATGTTTTTCAAAAAATTATGCTTTTATGTGCATCTTAGGATAGTGGTAATAGGGTTCAAGTTGAGAAGGGAGGGTGGAGCTTATCAGTATTTTAGTTGAAAAAATTAACACTTAAAGCGCTTTTCGAAATTAATTTTATTTTCATTGCAGTGGAAAATCGGAAAAAAATTATGGATACAAAAAAAATTCCTAAATTATAAGTTTATGCTTTTCTCCTATTTTATTGGTGTACATCTTAAAAGTCTATGAAATATTAGGAACAATTTATAACAATTAAAGTAGTTTAACAATATTAAAATGAAAAATATTTGCATTCAAAGACTATTTGAAACAATCAACATAAAAGTACAATTAGTTTTAACATAATACGATAATAATCAGTAAGTAGCAAAATTGTTCTCCGAGAAAAGAAAGACTTTTTTTTAAAAAAAACTTGTAAGAAAATTAGAGCTAAATTTGACAAACAATTAAATATTTTCATATTTTTCTACTGTAAAAATGACAGAAAAAGAATTTGCTCTTAAAGATTCATTTTTATACAACAATTAAACAACAACTTTCAAAGTCTATTTTTGTACGAAAAGTATAATTTGAATTAAAAAAAAAACGTTACTACTATGTTTATTTTTTGTCTGGAAAATAATCAGCATCAATTGCATTGTAAAGAATAACACCTGCTCTTAATAAAAAATTACAGACGATATTAATTTAAATATGTTAAGAAAAACAGCACATTGACATTTTATTTGGAAAAAAAAAATAACGATTAAAAGTTTTTTTGGTAGATTTCAATCAAGAGAATATATTGTTCCCGAACTAAAACAACAATAAAATAACAATGTTTTTAATTGAAAATCAACTGAGAAAACTTGGATATTCTAAAGTATTTACTTTTTCGATGTACTTTTTGCTAACCTATCAATTTTACTTGAATTTTTATTAATTCTTTCAAAAGCTTTCTAAATAGTCTCATATGAATGGGGGAATCAATATTTTCTAATTAAATTATCTCTTATAGCTTGTATTGCAGGAAAGCCTTTTTGTGCTCAATCAAAATTCTAATATTATAATATAAAACCGTGCTTCTATTACAAAACTTTTAGAAAATTAATTTCAATGTTCTCCATCACATAATTATGGAAGAAATTGTGTAGTAATTTCTTAAATGATGTCATGATGGATATTATATTTTAACATTGCAATTTGACGAATTAATTTTTCTTATATATAAGGTATAAAACTTAGCATAATACTATTGCACTGCAACAAATTAGTAGCCATTAATTTAAGTAAAATCTTAATTTAGAGAATTCTCTAACAGCTTTTTTATAAAAGGAATTTATAAATCATATCATCTTGGATGTTTAATTTCTTAAGTAGATGAACTAAAATGAGGTATCCGTACAATTTCATTTTTACGTTGTTTCACTGTGGAGTTATCTTCCCATTTTCTGATTCTTCAAAAAAAGATGACCGATTTAAAGTTCGCAGAAGTTTCCTTGCAGTATTAAATTGTCTCATTACATTTGCAATGATTCCTTTACTGATTTCCTTGACAATGTATGGAAGTAAGGGTATTAATATAGCATTTCCATTAACTGGAGTAGCCATTGTATTAACTCGGTATTTTCTGACCAAAAAACTAAATGAAATCAAGAGCATTCCACGTAAATTGAAAAATTTTGGAGCTCCTAAATATGAAATAATGAAATGGATTTCTATATTAAGTATTGCCATAACTATATCGCAGGCGGTTTTAACATTATACATTGTAATTACTTTTAGATCCATGTTCGAATTATCAGAATTTCTATTTCGGTTAAAGTTTAGTGGAACAACAATAAGTTACTTATTAAGAGCCATTTTTGAATTTTCCATTTATCTTTTTTGCACAGTGCCAATCATCGCTTTTAAAGTGTTTTATACTGCTGTATGTTTACAGATAAGCAGTATTATATTACTGATTTTTCTAAGTCTTTGTTAAATCAGAACAAAATGAATTATGACAATGCTCTACTATATTATCTAAGAATTAAAACAACGGTTGAGAATATTGATAGAAAACTTTCCTTTCTCGTCTTCAATATCATAATCCACAGCTCGTGTACCATGTTCATTTTTGTTTCAACTTTCTTGCATTCGAATGAGACGCAATCCTTTGTTTATAGATTTGCTGTTTATTTTTATTTTCTCAATATTTTTGCATTGTTTATTATCATGACAGCTTCAGCAGCTTCTGTCACCGATGCCTCTATGAAAGTTGCATCTATAGCCTGGAAGATATCTGTTAACACAAATGAATCCTCAGCTTTCCTGCAAAAGTTTATTTCCTTGTCTGAAAAAGGAATATCATTAACGGTTTGGAACATTGTACCTATAAGCAGATACTTTATCTTTGGATTATTAGGAGCAATTTTCACTTACAATATTTTGTTCGACAGTCTGATTGAAAAAGACGCCATATTTCAACAATTTAAAAATAATGGATAAATGATACATGTCAGAAAATCTTTTAATATTGTTACGAATTTTGTATAAAATAGTGTAAATAATTTGTATTTGGATGTTAAATGCATTTATGTTACTCTATGCTATATTTATTTTGCTAAAATTACAATATTCACAAGCAACGCCGTCCCTTACGTTATAATGGTGACTCAGTGGGAACTTGCGAAATCTTGGCGATAGAACCAAGTTAGCATCATTTTTGGCGACTGACGACCATTTTGGCGAGACCGGGACCCTCTAGATTCTTCTAGAAATTAGTGGAAAAATCCTCTAATTTCACGATCTATGATGCAAGTGGATGTTTCTCGAAGTTTCCGCCACTACTATAAATAGAGCGATACTCATTGAAACGAGTCAGTCTTGATTCAACCAGTGATTAGTGAGCATTGTTTTGACTAGTGATTAGAAAACTTGCCTTGATCGTGATTAACTCGGCTGTGCTTGTGAATAATCTTTTTCATAATTGTATTTTAGGTACTGATAATTGTATCTGAGTGCTGTTGAAGGTGGGAAGAGCTTCTGACATCTATTGTGTTAATATTGTTGCTGCATCCTATATTTCAAGGATTGTTTTTGCTACAATAAATTCTTATCGTGCTTAAAGAACTGTCTTGTTGTTTACAACTGATTTTCATAAAATCCTCGAACCCCATCAACGTAACAATATTTACTTTAAATATTTCATAATTCTTTGAAATGTATGGATAGAACCATAATTTATAGATAGAATAGATTTTCACAGGACATTTTGGATCTCAAAATAAATTACATGAAATTTCTTTGCAACACGTTAAGTAGAAGTCTAATTGAAATATCGCAAACTTTTGTTCATTTGTAAAAAATAATATTAATGAGAAGTGTGATTAATATTTTAAATTCTTTATTATTCAATGTAAATAATTTTCTTTTATTAATCTGTTATTTATGGGACGTTGAAGAAACATAGTGCGTGCAGCTTAGTGCACAAATGGGCAGAATTTTCCGGGGCATGGGCTACTTCTAACTTTTTCAAGGTGTTGCGGTTCACCCAGTGGTGTAGGTGTAATGAGCTAAAAAAGCTTATAATATTTATTATAACTTAATAAATATGGAATAAGTGCTTACATGCATAACTACAATAAAAAAACTCTTTTTTTAAAACCGCCTTTAAAGCAAAATGCAAGATACAAACATAATAATAATAGCCACAAATATAATACCATCAAATGATGCATTTACTTATATTATCAAACAATTCAAAATACATTAAAAAATACATCATTTTCATCTAAAGTTAATTCTTGTAGTTATAGTCTGAGAAGACTTAGTCTGCGTATACTGTCCACGAATCTTGAATATCTCGGTGTATAATTATTAACTGCTAATCTCTTGCACTGGACTCTTAAGAAGTCGACTTTCGTTGATCGTTGAAAATGTAGATTTACA
>BMAO01022023.1:0-13867 GCA_019973975.1 Trichonephila clavata
TTCAATTAGATCAAAGTTATTGCAATAAAAATTTTCACATTTTTGGATATTTGGCAGGGGAGACGTCATGAACAGGGAAAAATTTCTAACTCCTATTCCAACCAAACTCTATTTTCTGATGTAAAATCCGACGCTGATCGCGAATACATGTAGCGCTTTTCAAAATTTCAATTAGATCAAAAGTTATTGCAATAAGAAATTTTCACATTTCTTGGATATTTGGCAGGGGAGACGTCATGAACAGGGAAAAAATTTCTAACTCCTATTCCAACCAAACTCTATTTTCTGATGTAAATTCCGACGCTGATCACGAATACATGTAGCGCTTTTCAAAATTTCAATTAGATCAAAAGTTATTGCAATAAAAATTTTCACATTTTTTGGATATTTGGCAGGGGAGACGTCATGAACAGGGAAAAAATTTCTAACTCCTATTCCAACCAAACTCTATTTTCTGATGTAAAATCCGACGCTGATCGCGAATACATGTAGCGCTTTTCAAAATTTCAATTAGATCAAAAGTTATTGCAATAAGAAATTTTCACATTTCTTGGATATTTGGCAGGGGAGACGTCATGAACAGGGAAAAAATTTCTAACTCCTATTCCAACCAAACTCTATTTTCTGATGTAAAATCCGACGCTGATCGCGAATACATGTAGCGCTTTTCAAAATTTCAATTAGATCAAAAGTTATTGCAATAAGAAATTTTCACATTTCTTGGATATTTGGCAGGGGAGACGTCATGAACAGGGAAAAAATTTCTAACTCCTATTCCAACCAAACTCTATTTTCTGATGTAAAATCCGACGCTGATCGCGAATACATGTAGCGCTTTTCAAAATTTCAATTAGATCAAAAGTTATTGCAATAAAAATTTTCACATTTTTGGATATTTGGCAGGGGAGACGTCATGAACAGGGAAAAAATTTCTAACTCCTATTCCAACCAAACTCTATTTTCTGATGTAAAATCCGACGCTGATCGCGAATACATGTAGCGCTTTTCAAAATTTCAATTAGATCAAAAGTTATTGCAATAAGAAATTTTCACATTTCTTGGATATTTGGCAGGGGAGACGTCATGAACAGGGAAAAAATTTCTAACTCCTATTCCAACCAAACTCTATTTTCTGATGTAAAATCCGACGCTGATCGCGAATACATGTAGCGCTTTTCAAAATTTCAATTAGATCAAAAGTTATTGCAATAAGAAATTTTCACATTTCTTGGATATTTGGCAGGGGAGACGTCATGAACAGGGAAAAAATTTCTAACTCCTATTCCAACCAAACTCTATTTTCTGATGTAAAATCCGACGCTGATCGCGAATACATGTAGCGCTTTTCAAAATTTCAATTAGATCAAAAGTTATTGCAATAAGAAATTTTCACATTTTTGGATATTTGGCAGGGGAGACGTCATGAACAGGGAAAAATTTCTAACTCCTATTCCAACCAAACTCTATTTTCTGATGTAAAATCCGACGCTGATCGCGAATACATGTAGCGCTTTTCAAAATTTCAATTAGATCAAAAGTTATTGCAATAAAAATTTTCACATTTTTGGATATTTGGCAGGGGAGACGTCATGAACAGGGAAAAAATTTCTAACTCCTATTCCAACCAAACTCTATTTTCTGATGTAAAATCCGACGCTGATCGCGAATACATGTAGCGCTTTTCAAAATTTCAATTAGATCAAAAGTTATTGCAATAAGAAATTTTCACATTTTTTGGATATTTGGCAGGGGAGACGTCATGAACAGGGAAAAATTTCTAACTCCTATTCCAACCAAACTCTATTTTCTGATGTAAAATCCGACGCTGATCGCGAATACATGTAGCGCTTTTCAAAATTTCAATTAGATCAAAAGTTATTGCAATAAGAAATTTTCACATTTCTTGGATATTTGGCAGGGGAGACGTCATGAACAGGGAAAAAATTTCTAACTCCTATTCCAACCAAACTCTATTTTCTGATGTAAAATCCGACGCTGATCGCGAATACATGTAGCGCTTTTCAAAATTTCAATTAGATCAAAAGTTATTGCAATAAAAATTTTCACATTTTTTGGATATTTGGCAGGGGAGACGTCATGAACAGGGAAAAAATTTCTAACTCCTATTCCAACCAAACTCTATTTTCTGATGTAAAATCCGACGCTGATCGCGAATACATGTAGCGCTTTTCAAAATTTCAATTAGATCAAAAGTTATTGCAATAAGAAATTTTCACATTTCTTGGATATTTGGCAGGGGAGACGTCATGAACAGGGAAAAAATTTCTAACTCCTATTCCAACCAAACTCTATTTTCTGATGTAAAATCCGACGCTGATCGCGAATACATGTAGCGCTTTTCAAAATTTCAATTAGATCAAAAGTTATTGCAATAAAAATTTTCACATTTTTTGGATATTTGGCAGGGGAGACGTCATGAACAGGGAAAAATTTCTAACTCCTATTCCAACCAAACTCTATTTTCTGATGTAAAATCCGACGCTGATCGCGAATACATGTAGCGCTTTTCAAAATTTCAATTAGATCAAAAGTTATTGCAATAAGAAATTTTCACATTTCTTGGATATTTGGCAGGGGAGACGTCATGAACAGGGAAAAATTTCTAACTCCTATTCCAACCAAACTCTATTTTCTGATGTAAAATCCGACGCTGATCGCGAATACATGTAGCGCTTTTCAAAATTTCAATTAGATCAAAAGTTATTGCAATAAGAAATTTTCACATTTTTGGATATTTGGCAGGGGAGACGTCATGAACAGGGAAAAAATTTCTAACTCCTATTCCAACCAAACTCTATTTTCTGATGTAAAATCCGACGCTGATCGCGAATACATGTAGCGCTTTTCAAAATTTCAATTAGATCAAAAGTTATTGCAATAAAAATTTTCACATTTCTTGGATATTTGGCAGGGAGACGTCATGAACAGGGAAAAAATTTCTAACTCCTATTCCAACCAAACTCTATTTTCTGATGTAAAATCCGACGCTGATCGCGAATACATGTAGCGCTTTTCAAAATTTCAATTAGATCAAAAGTTATTGCAATAAGAAATTTTCACATTTCTTGGATATTTGGCAGGGGAGACGTCATGAACAGGGAAAAAATTTCTAACTCCTATTCCAACCAAACTCTATTTTCTGATGTAAAATCCGACGCTGATCGCGAATACATGTAGCGCTTTTCAAAATTTCAATTAGATCAAAAGTTATTGCAATAAGAAATTTTCACATTTTTTGGATATTTGGCAGGGGAGACGTCATGAACAGGGAAAAAATTTCTAACTCCTATTCCAACCAAACTCTATTTTCTGATGTAAAATCCGACGCTGATCGCGAATACATGTAGCGCTTTTCAAAATTTCAATTAGATCAAAAGTTATTGCAATAAAAATTTTCACATTTCTTGGATATTTGGCAGGGAGACGTCATGAACAGGGAAAAATTTCTAACTCCTATTCCAACCAAACTCTATTTTCTGATGTAAAATCCGACGCTGATCGCGAATACATGTAGCGCTTTTCAAAATTTCAATTAGATCAAAAGTTATTGCAATAAGAAATTTTCACATTTCTTGGATATTTGGCAGGGGAGACGTCATGAACAGGGAAAAAATTTCTAACTCCTATTCCAACCAAACTCTATTTTCTGATGTAAAATCCGACGCTGATCGCGAATACATGTAGCGCTTTTCAAAATTTCAATTAGATCAAAAGTTATTGCAATAAGAAATTTTCACATTTTTTGGATATTTGGCAGGGGAGACGTCATGAACAGGGAAAAAATTTCTAACTCCTATTCCAACCAAACTCTATTTTCTGATGTAAAATCCGACGCTGATCGCGAATACATGTAGCGCTTTTCAAAATTTCAATTAGATCAAAAGTTATTGCAATAAGAAATTTTCACATTTCTTGGATATTTGGCAGGGGAGACGTCATGAACAGGGAAAAAATTTCTAACTCCTATTCCAACCAAACTCTATTTTCTGATGTAAAATCCGACGCTGATCGCGAATACATGTAGCGCTTTTCAAAATTTCAATTAGATCAAAAGTTATTGCAATAAGAAATTTTCACATTTTTTGGATATTTGGCAGGGGAGACGTCATGAACAGGGAAAAAATTTCTAACTCCTATTCCAACCAAACTCTATTTTCTGATGTAAAATCCGACGCTGATCGCGAATACATGTAGCGCTTTTCAAAATTTCAATTAGATCAAAAGTTATTGCAATAAGAAATTTTCACATTTCTTGGATATTTGGCAGGGGAGACGTCATGAACAGGGAAAAAATTTCTAACTCCTATTCCAACCAAACTCTATTTTCTGATGTAAAATCCGACGCTGATCGCGAATACATGTAGCGCTTTTCAAAATTTCAATTAGATCAAAAGTTATTGCAATAAGAAATTTTCACATTTTTTGGATATTTGGCAGGGGAGACGTCATGAACAGGGAAAAAATTTCTAACTCCTATTCCAACCAAACTCTATTTTCTGATGTAAAATCCGACGCTGATCGCGAATACATGTAGCGCTTTTCAAAATTTCAATTAGATCAAAAGTTATTGCAATAAGAAATTTTCACATTTTTTGGATATTTGGCAGGGGAGACGTCATGAACAGGGAAAAAATTTCTAACTCCTATTCCAACCAAACTCTATTTTCTGATGTAAAATCCGACGCTGATCGCGAATACATGTAGCGCTTTTCAAAATTTCAATTAGATCAAAAGTTATTGCAATAAGAAATTTTCACATTTCTTGGATATTTGGCAGGGGAGACGTCATGAACAGGGAAAAAATTTCTAACTCCTATTCCAACCAAACTCTATTTTCTGATGTAAAATCCGACGCTGATCGCGAATACATGTAGCGCTTTTCAAAATTTCAATTAGATCAAAAGTTATTGCAATAAAAATTTTCACATTTTTGGATATTTGGCAGGGGAGACGTCATGAACAGGGAAAAAATTTCTAACTCCTATTCCAACCAAACTCTATTTTCTGATGTAAAATCCGACGCTGATCGCGAATACATGTAGCGCTTTTCAAAATTTCAATTAGATCAAAAGTTATTGCAATAAGAAATTTTCACATTTTTGGATATTTGGCAGGGGAGACGTCATGAACAGGGAAAAAATTTCTAACTCCTATTCCAACCAAACTCTATTTTCTGATGTAAAATCCGACGCTGATCGCGAATACATGTAGCGCTTTTCAAAATTTCAATTAGATCAAAAGTTATTGCAATAAGAAATTTTCACATTTCTTGGATATTTGGCAGGGGAGACGTCATGAACAGGGAAAAAATTTCTAACTCCTATTCCAACCAAACTCTATTTTCTGATGTAAAATCCGACGCTGATCGCGAATACATGTAGCGCTTTTCAAAATTTCAATTAGATCAAAAGTTATTGCAATAAGAAATTTTCACATTTCTTGGATATTTGGCAGGGGAGACGTCATGAACAGGGAAAAAATTTCTAACTCCTATTCCAACCAAACTCTATTTTCTGATGTAAAATCCGACGCTGATCGCGAATACATGTAGCGCTTTTCAAAATTTCAATTAGATCAAAAGTTATTGCAATAAGAAATTTTCACATTTCTTGGATATTTGGCAGGGAGACGTCATGAACAGGGAAAAAATTTCTAACTCCTATTCCAACCAAACTCTATTTTCTGATGTAAAATCCGACGCTGATCGCGAATACATGTAGCGCTTTTCAAAATTTCAATTAGATCAAAAGTTATTGCAATAAAAATTTTCACATTTTTTGGATATTTGGCAGGGGAGACGTCATGAACAGGGAAAAAATTTCTAACTCCTATTCCAACCAAACTCTATTTTCTGATGTAAAATCCGACGCTGATCGCGAATACATGTAGCGCTTTTCAAAATTTCAATTAGATCAAAAGTTATTGCAATAAGAAATTTTCACATTTCTTGGATATTTGGCAGGGGAGACGTCATGAACAGGGAAAAAATTTCTAACTCCTATTCCAACCAAACTCTATTTTCTGATGTAAAATCCGACGCTGATCGCGAATACATGTAGCGCTTTTCAAAATTTCAATTAGATCAAAAGTTATTGCAATAAAAATTTTCACATTTTTGGATATTTGGCAGGGGAGACGTCATGAACAGGGAAAAAATTTCTAACTCCTATTCCAACCAAACTCTATTTTCTGATGTAAAATCCGACGCTGATCGCGAATACATGTAGCGCTTTTCAAAATTTCAATTAGATCAAAAGTTATTGCAATAAGAAATTTTCACATTTTTGGATATTTGGCAGGGGAGACGTCATGAACAGGGAAAAAATTTCTAACTCCTATTCCAACCAAACTCTATTTTCTGATGTAAAATCCGACGCTGATCGCGAATACATGTAGCGCTTTTCAAAATTTCAATTAGATCAAAAGTTATTGCAATAAGAAATTTTCACATTTCTTGGATATTTGGCAGGGGAGACGTCATGAACAGGGAAAAAATTTCTAACTCCTATTCCAACCAAACTCTATTTTCTGATGTAAAATCCGACGCTGATCGCGAATACATGTAGCGCTTTTCAAAATTTCAATTAGATCAAAAGTTATTGCAATAAGAAATTTTCACATTTTTTGGATATTTGGCAGGGGAGACGTCATGAACAGGGAAAAAATTTCTAACTCCTATTCCAACCAAACTCTATTTTCTGATGTAAAATCCGACGCTGATCGCGAATACATGTAGCGCTTTTCAAAATTTCAATTAGATCAAAAGTTATTGCAATAAGAAATTTTCACATTTCTTGGATATTTGGCAGGGGAGACGTCATGAACAGGGAAAAAATTTCTAACTCCTATTCCAACCAAACTCTATTTTCTGATGTAAAATCCGACGCTGATCGCGAATACATGTAGCGCTTTTCAAAATTTCAATTAGATCAAAAGTTATTGCAATAAGAAATTTTCACATTTCTTGGATATTTGGCAGGGGAGACGTCATGAACAGGGAAAAAATTTCTAACTCCTATTCCAACCAAACTCTATTTTCTGATGTAAAATCCGACGCTGATCGCGAATACATGTAGCGCTTTTCAAAATTTCAATTAGATCAAAAGTTATTGCAATAAAAATTTTCACATTTCTTGGATATTTGGCAGGGGAGACGTCATGAACAGGGAAAAAATTTCTAACTCCTATTCCAACCAAACTCTATTTTCTGATGTAAAATCCGACGCTGATCGCGAATACATGTAGCGCTTTTCAAAATTTCAATTAGATCAAAAGTTATTGCAATAAGAAATTTTCACATTTCTTGGATATTTGGCAGGGGAGACGTCATGAACAGGGAAAAAATTTCTAACTCCTATTCCAACCAAACTCTATTTTCTGATGTAAAATCCGACGCTGATCGCGAATACATGTAGCGCTTTTCAAAATTTCAATTAGATCAAAAGTTATTGCAATAAGAAATTTTCACATTTCTTGGATATTTGGCAGGGGAGACGTCATGAACAGGGAAAAAATTTCTAACTCCTATTCCAACCAAACTCTATTTTCTGATGTAAAATCCGACGCTGATCGCGAATACATGTAGCGCTTTTCAAAATTTCAATTAGATCAAAAGTTATTGCAATAAGAAATTTTCACATTTTTTGGATATTTGGCAGGGGAGACGTCATGAACAGGGAAAAAATTTCTAACTCCTATTCCAACCAAACTCTATTTTCTGATGTAAAATCCGACGCTGATCGCGAATACATGTAGCGCTTTTCAAAATTTCAATTAGATCAAAAGTTATTGCAATAAGAAATTTTCACATTTCTTGGATATTTGGCAGGGGAGACGTCATGAACAGGGAAAAAATTTCTAACTCCTATTCCAACCAAACTCTATTTTCTGATGTAAAATCCGACGCTGATCGCGAATACATGTAGCGCTTTTCAAAATTTCAATTAGATCAAAAGTTATTGCAATAAGAAATTTTCACATTTCTTGGATATTTGGCAGGGGAGACGTCATGAACAGGGAAAAAATTTCTAACTCCTATTCCAACCAAACTCTATTTTCTGATGTAAAATCCGACGCTGATCGCGAATACATGTAGCGCTTTTCAAAATTTCA
Organism: Trichonephila clavata; assembly: GCA_019973975.1. NCBI lineage: Eukaryota > Metazoa > Arthropoda > Arachnida > Araneae > Nephilidae > Trichonephila > Trichonephila clavata. The sequence continues at coordinate 8,134 of BMAO01022023.1, forward strand.
ATTAGATCAAAAGTTATTGCAATAAAAATTTTCACATTTCTTGGATATTTGGCAGGGGAGACGTCATGAACAGGGAAAAAATTTCTAACTCCTATTCCAACCAAACTCTATTTTCTGATGTAAAATCCGACGCTGATCGCGAATACATGTAGCGCTTTTCAAAATTTCAATTAGATCAAAAGTTATTGCAATAAGAAATTTTCACATTTCTTGGATATTTGGCAGGGGAGACGTCATGAACAGGGAAAAAATTTCTAACTCCTATTCCAACCAAACTCTATTTTCTGATGTAAAATCCGACGCTGATCGCGAATACATGTAGCGCTTTTCAAAATTTCAATTAGATCAAAAGTTATTGCAATAAAAATTTTCACATTTTTTGGATATTTGGCAGGGGAGACGTCATGAACAGGGAAAAAATTTCTAACTCCTATTCCAACCAAACTCTATTTTCTGATGTAAAATCCGACGCTGATCGCGAATACATGTAGCGCTTTTCAAAATTTCAATTAGATCAAAAGTTATTGCAATAAGAAATTTTCACATTTCTTGGATATTTGGCAGGGGAGACGTCATGAACAGGGAAAAAATTTCTAACTCCTATTCCAACCAAACTCTATTTTCTGATGTAAAATCCGACGCTGATCGCGAATACATGTAGCGCTTTTCAAAATTTCAATTAGATCAAAAGTTATTGCAATAAAAATTTTCACATTTTTGGATATTTGGCAGGGGAGACGTCATGAACAGGGAAAAAATTTCTAACTCCTATTCCAACCAAACTCTATTTTCTGATGTAAAATCCGACGCTGATCGCGAATACATGTAGCGCTTTTCAAAATTTCAATTAGATCAAAAGTTATTGCAATAAAAATTTTCACATTTTTGGATATTTGGCAGGGGAGACGTCATGAACAGGGAAAAAATTTCTAACTCCTATTCCAACCAAACTCTATTTTCTGATGTAAAATCCGACGCTGATCGCGAATACATGTAGCGCTTTTCAAAATTTCAATTAGATCAAAAGTTATTGCAATAAGAAATTTTCACATTTCTTGGATATTTGGCAGGGGAGACGTCATGAACAGGGAAAAAATTTCTAACTCCTATTCCAACCAAACTCTATTTTCTGATGTAAAATCCGACGCTGATCGCGAATACATGTAGCGCTTTTCAAAATTTCAATTAGATCAAAAGTTATTGCAATAAGAAATTTTCACATTTCTTGGATATTTGGCAGGGGAGACGTCATGAACAGGGAAAAAATTTCTAACTCCTATTCCAACCAAACTCTATTTTCTGATGTAAAATCCGACGCTGATCGCGAATACATGTAGCGCTTTTCAAAATTTCAATTAGATCAAAAGTTATTGCAATAAAAATTTTCACATTTTTTGGATATTTGGCAGGGGAGACGTCATGAACAGGGAAAAAATTTCTAACTCCTATTCCAACCAAACTCTATTTTCTGATGTAAAATCCGACGCTGATCGCGAATACATGTAGCGCTTTTCAAAATTTCAATTAGATCAAAAGTTATTGCAATAAGAAATTTTCACATTTCTTGGATATTTGGCAGGGGAGACGTCATGAACAGGGAAAAAATTTCTAACTCCTATTCCAACCAAACTCTATTTTCTGATGTAAAATCCGACGCTGATCGCGAATACATGTAGCGCTTTTCAAAATTTCAATTAGATCAAAAGTTATTGCAATAAGAAATTTTCACATTTCTTGGATATTTGGCAGGGGAGACGTCATGAACAGGGAAAAAATTTCTAACTCCTATTCCAACCAAACTCTATTTTCTGATGTAAAATCCGACGCTGATCGCGAATACATGTAGCGCTTTTCAAAATTTCAATTAGATCAAAAGTTATTGCAATAAGAAATTTTCACATTTTTTGGATATTTGGCAGGGGAGACGTCATGAACAGGGAAAAAATTTCTAACTCCTATTCCAACCAAACTCTATTTTCTGATGTAAAATCCGACGCTGATCGCGAATACATGTAGCGCTTTTCAAAATTTCAATTAGATCAAAAGTTATTGCAATAAGAAATTTTCACATTTCTTGGATATTTGGCAGGGGAGACGTCATGAACAGGGAAAAAATTTCTAACTCCTATTCCAACCAAACTCTATTTTCTGATGTAAAATCCGACGCTGATCGCGAATACATGTAGCGCTTTTCAAAATTTCAATTAGATCAAAAGTTATTGCAATAAAAATTTTCACATTTTTGGATATTTGGCAGGGGAGACGTCATGAACAGGGAAAAAATTTCTAACTCCTATTCCAACCAAACTCTATTTTCTGATGTAAAATCCGACGCTGATCGCGAATACATGTAGCGCTTTTCAAAATTTCAATTAGATCAAAAGTTATTGCAATAAGAAATTTTCACATTTCTTGGATATTTGGCAGGGGAGACGTCATGAACAGGGAAAAAATTTCTAACTCCTATTCCAACCAAACTCTATTTTCTGATGTAAAATCCGACGCTGATCGCGAATACATGTAGCGCTTTTCAAAATTTCAATTAGATCAAAAGTTATTGCAATAAGAAATTTTCACATTTCTTGGATATTTGGCAGGGGAGACGTCATGAACAGGGAAAAAATTTCTAACTCCTATTCCAACCAAACTCTATTTTCTGATGTAAAATCCGACGCTGATCGCGAATACATGTAGCGCTTTTCAAAATTTCAATTAGATCAAAAGTTATTGCAATAAGAAATTTTCACATTTCTTGGATATTTGGCAGGGGAGACGTCATGAACAGGGAAAAAATTTCTAACTCCTATTCCAACCAAACTCTATTTTCTGATGTAAAATCCGACGCTGATCGCGAATACATGTAGCGCTTTTCAAAATTTCAATTAGATCAAAAGTTATTGCAATAAGAAATTTTCACATTTCTTGGATATTTGGCAGGGGAGACGTCATGAACAGGGAAAAAATTTCTAACTCCTATTCCAACCAAACTCTATTTTCTGATGTAAAATCCGACGCTGATCGCGAATACATGTAGCGCTTTTCAAAATTTCAATTAGATCAAAAGTTATTGCAATAAGAAATTTTCACATTTTTTGGATATTTGGCAGGGGAGACGTCATGAACAGGGAAAAAATTTCTAACTCCTATTCCAACCAAACTCTATTTTCTGATGTAAAATCCGACGCTGATCGCGAATACATGTAGCGCTTTTCAAAATTTCAATTAGATCAAAAGTTATTGCAATAAAAATTTTCACATTTTTGGATATTTGGCAGGGGAGACGTCATGAACAGGGAAAAAATTTCTAACTCCTATTCCAACCAAACTCTATTTTCTGATGTAAAATCCGACGCTGATCGCGAATACATGTAGCGCTTTTCAAAATTTCAATTAGATCAAAAGTTATTGCAATAAGAAATTTTCACATTTCTTGGATATTTGGCAGGGGAGACGTCATGAACAGGGAAAAAATTTCTAACTCCTATTCCAACCAAACTCTATTTTCTGATGTAAAATCCGACGCTGATCGCGAATACATGTAGCGCTTTTCAAAATTTCAATTAGATCAAAAGTTATTGCAATAAAAATTTTCACATTTTTTGGATATTTGGCAGGGGAGACGTCATGAACAGGGAAAAAATTTCTAACTCCTATTCCAACCAAACTCTATTTTCTGATGTAAAATCCGACGCTGATCGCGAATACATGTAGCGCTTTTCAAAATTTCAATTAGATCAAAAGTTATTGCAATAAGAAATTTTCACATTTCTTGGATATTTGGCAGGGGAGACGTCATGAACAGGGAAAAAATTTCTAACTCCTATTCCAACCAAACTCTATTTTCTGATGTAAAATCCGACGCTGATCGCGAATACATGTAGCGCTTTTCAAAATTTCAATTAGATCAAAAGTTATTGCAATAAAAATTTTCACATTTTTGGATATTTGGCAGGGGAGACGTCATGAACAGGGAAAAAATTTCTAACTCCTATTCCAACCAAACTCTATTTTCTGATGTAAAATCCGACGCTGATCGCGAATACATGTAGCGCTTTTCAAAATTTCAATTAGATCAAAAGTTATTGCAATAAGAAATTTTCACATTTCTTGGATATTTGGCAGGGGAGACGTCATGAACAGGGAAAAAATTTCTAACTCCTATTCCAACCAAACTCTATTTTCTGATGTAAAATCCGACGCTGATCGCGAATACATGTAGCGCTTTTCAAAATTTCAATTAGATCAAAAGTTATTGCAATAAAAATTTTCACATTTTTTGGATATTTGGCAGGGGAGACGTCATGAACAGGGAAAAAATTTCTAACTCCTATTCCAACCAAACTCTATTTTCTGATGTAAAATCCGACGCTGATCGCGAATACATGTAGCGCTTTTCAAAATTTCAATTAGATCAAAAGTTATTGCAATAAGAAATTTTCACATTTCTTGGATATTTGGCAGGGGAGACGTCATGAACAGGGAAAAAATTTCTAACTCCTATTCCAACCAAACTCTATTTTCTGATGTAAAATCCGACGCTGATCGCGAATACATGTAGCGCTTTTCAAAATTTCAATTAGATCAAAAGTTATTGCAATAAGAAATTTTCACATTTCTTGGATATTTGGCAGGGGAGACGTCATGAACAGGGAAAAAATTTCTAACTCCTATTCCAACCAAACTCTATTTTCTGATGTAAAATCCGACGCTGATCGCGAATACATGTAGCGCTTTTCAAAATTTCAATTAGATCAAAAGTTATTGCAATAAGAAATTTTCACATTTTTTGGATATTTGGCAGGGGAGACGTCATGAACAGGGAAAAAATTTCTAACTCCTATTCCAACCAAACTCTATTTTCTGATGTAAAATCCGACGCTGATCGCGAATACATGTAGCGCTTTTCAAAATTTCAATTAGATCAAAAGTTATTGCAATAAGAAATTTTCACATTTTTGGATATTTGGCAGGGGAGACGTCATGAACAGGGAAAAAATTTCTAACTCCTATTCCAACCAAACTCTATTTTCTGATGTAAAATCCGACGCTGATCGCGAATACATGTAGCGCTTTTCAAAATTTCAATTAGATCAAAAGTTATTGCAATAAGAAATTTTCACATTTTTTGGATATTTGGCAGGGGAGACGTCATGAACAGGGAAAAAATTTCTAACTCCTATTCCAACCAAACTCTATTTTCTGATGTAAAATCCGACGCTGATCGCGAATACATGTAGCGCTTTTCAAAATTTCAATTAGATCAAAAGTTATTGCAATAAGAAATTTTCACATTTCTTGGATATTTGGCAGGGGAGACGTCATGAACAGGGAAAAAATTTCTAACTCCTATTCCAACCAAACTCTATTTTCTGATGTAAAATCCGACGCTGATCGCGAATACATGTAGCGCTTTTCAAAATTTCAATTAGATCAAAAGTTATTGCAATAAGAAATTTTCACATTTCTTGGATATTTGGCAGGGGAGACGTCATGAACAGGGAAAAAATTTCTAACTCCTATTCCAACCAAACTCTATTTTCTGATGTAAAATCCGACGCTGATCGCGAATACATGTAGCGCTTTTCAAAATTTCAATTAGATCAAAAGTTATTGCAATAAGAAATTTTCACATTTCTTGGATATTTGGCAGGGGAGACGTCATGAACAGGGAAAAAATTTCTAACTCCTATTCCAACCAAACTCTATTTTCTGATGTAAAATCCGACGCTGATCG